>VDFB02213372.1:0-61452 GCA_007258455.2 Sequoia sempervirens
GACAAGATTACTATTGAGTGTCCTAGGTTTGATGGCACTTACTATGCATTCTGGAAGACAAAGATGGAAGGATATCTGACATACTATGGATATGAGATCAAAAAGTCTATTCAGAACCAATATGTTGCTCTAGCTAATGGTCGAAGTACTGCTAATGAGATCAAAGTGCATGTAATAAACAATAAGGCAAGGTTTATCATTGTAAATAGTCTTTCATATTTTGAATTAGTTAAAGTTATGAATCTAAAGAATGCTAAAGAGGCTTGGGATAAGTTGGAAAAGATGTATGAAGGAGATGAAAAGGTTAAACAAGTAAAGTTACAAAACTTGGAGGCATAATTTGAGAGCTTGCAAATGGCTAAAGATGAGAACATTAAATCCTACATGTAGAGAGTAGATGAGATGGTAGGTGGAATGAGAGGAATTGGTGCACAAATAGATGAATCCAAGATAGTGAAGAAGGTACTCATAACTCTCCCTGATATATATATTGCGAAAAAAGTATTTACTATAGAGGAAATTGTGAATTATAATACTTATACTAAAGATCAGTTGATTGGTACTCTAACTTCATTTGAAATGAGAAAGCTCGATTTGAAAAATGGAACAAAGACAAAAAATGCTTTCAAGGTTGCAAAAATGGAAGATCTGGATGAAGAAAATCTTGATGCAGTGGAAACTAATTTTGTAAGAAGAATGAAAAAGGGCTCTAGTAAGTATAAAGGAAAATTACCATTCAAATGTTTTAGCTGTGGAGAAATAGGTCATTATGCTTCAAGATCTCCAAAAAGAGTTGAAAGAAATAAACATAGAGATGGTAAATAAAATAAAGGAAAGATGATCAAAAGAGCATATTATGTCAATGAAGATGCTGGAATTTCTGATGATGAGTCTAATTATGGAGATTTTGATGATAATGAATTCTTGTTCCTAACTTTAAAAGATGAAACTACTACTGCTAACACTAAAAGATGTGTGAAGGAAAGTGCTCTAGAGAAAGTTGAAGGTACTATGGTCTCTGCTCTTCATGCTAAACAAGAAAATAACTATTCACTGCGCAAATCACATGACCAATGACAAAAGTAAGTTTGTTAAACTTGAAAAATATGATGGAGGGTTAGTTAAGTTTGGAGATGATTTTGGTGCTAAGATCTGTGGGATAGGTTCAATCATTTTTTATGGTAAACATAATATTGATGATGTCTACTATGTTAAGGGTTTGAGACATAATCTCTTGAGTGTCAGAAAGATGTGTAGTAGGGGATATAATCTTGTGTTCAAAGATGAAAAATGTGAAATAAAAAAAAGGGTTCGGAATTGTGATTGTTGCTGGCAAGAGGACTGAAGGAAACATCTATCAACTTAAGGGTGTTGATGGTCATTGCTTTATGTCTTAGATTAATGAAAATTGGTTATGGAACTAGAGGATGTGCCATATGAATTTTGATAATATAGCAAGAATCAGTGCAGTAGAAGTTGTGAGAGATTTACCAAGAATCACAAAGCTGATTAATGTTGTCTACAAGGACTGTCAATTCAGAAAGCAAGCTAGAAGCAACTTTAGAACAAAGGAACAATCTACTACTGGATTGTTGGAATTGATTCATATAGATCTTTGTGGTCCTACTAGGGTGAGAAGTCTACAAGGTGACAAAATTTTTATGCTTTTCATTGATGATTACTCTAGAATGACATGGGTTACTTTTCTTAGAGAGAAATTTGATGCATTAGACAAATTCAAGACATTTAAGGCTATGGTTGAGAATGAAATGGATTTGAAAATAAAGTGTTTGAGGTCTGATAGAGGTGGTGAATTCACCTCCAATGAGTTTAACATGTTTTGTGAAGTTCGTGGAATAAGAAGACAATTGTCTGCCCCTAGAACTCCTCAACATAATGGAGTTGTTGAAAGGAAGAAGAGGACAATTCAAGAAGCTGCTAGAACAATGATAACAAAAGAAGGTCTACCAAAAGTCTACTAGAGAGAAGCAATTCACACTGATTTTTATGTGTTCAACTGAGTTCAAGAAAAAGATAACAACACTAAGACCCCCTATGAGCTATGGTATGGAAAGATTCCTATTGTTAAGTATGTCAAGGTATTTGGAAGAAAATATTATATCAAGAGAGATGAAGAAAATCTAGGAAATTTTGATGCTAGATGTGATGAGGGTACTTTCCTTGGATACTCTACTAGAAGAAAAGCTTATAGATATTACAATAAAAGTCTGAAAAAAAGGTTGTAGAAAGCACAATTGTCAAGGTTGATGAAGTATTGAAGAATTCAATTGAGATTTATGGATATGTGTCAAATTAACTTGATTGCAGAGAAGTAGGAGTAGTTGAAGAACAAGAAATGCATAATGAAGAAGAAGAGGCTCTAGAAAAAGTTCCTAAAACCCTTAGGTATGTGCAAAAGAATCATTCTAAATATTAGATCATTGGAGACAAGAGGAAAGGTGTATTGACAAGAAGCAAAGTTGTTGAAGTTGAGGTAAGAGGTAAATTATTTCTTACTTTCAAAAGTTGAGCCTAAGACAGTGAGCGAGGCATGCAAAGATGAACATTGGATGAAAGAAATGGAAGAAGAACTTATGCAAATTGAGAAAAAATAAACTCGGGAATTGGTTTCTAGACCAACAGACAATAACATAATTGGAAGTAAGGGGGTTTTCAAAAATAAACTAAATGAGAATGGAGAAGTGGTAAGAAATAAGGCAAGGCTTTTGTGTAAAGGCTACTCATAAGAGGAAGGTATAAAATTTCAGGAGACATTTGCTCTGGTGGCTAGAATGGAAGCAATCAAAATGTTTTTGGCATTTGTTGCTCATAAGGACTTAAAGGTTTACCAAATGGTATGAAGTCTTCCTTCTTGAATGGAGAGCTGAAGGAAGAAGTTTACATGGAACAACTAGAGGGATTCCATTTTTCAGATCAACCGAATATGGTCTGCAGATTGAAGAAGGCTTTATATGGCTTGAAGCAAGCTCCCAAACCTTGGTATGCAAGGTTGGATAGATATTGATTCAACAAGGTTTCAACAAAGGTACTGCAAGTAGCAATATTCATTTCAAAATTGAAGATGACAAGATCTTGATAGTAGTTGTGTATGTGGATGACACCATTTTTGGAGGAAATTAAACTATATAGACAACACTTTAAATACTTAAACATTAATAATTTAATTTTTGAATTTAGAGAGAGCTCACTATGAAAGGATCCTGTCTTAGTTTTTAAAAGAATTTAAACAAATCACCTCAAATATTTGAATTGTATAGATTGCAACTAATGAACTATCTAAAGGCCTTATCATTATCAAAGTAGAATAAATTAGAAATAGAGAAAGTAACCCAATGTTGAAGAGCTATAAATACTCAAACATTTTCAATTCAATGTTAGCATCCAAGAAAAATGAATGTGATAAAACATAATTACTTGAACCAAATCAACTATTAGCAAGGACACTACAACTTAATCCAAAATCTAATTCCCATTAACAAGGGTGTACAACTGCATAGACCTTAGCAACACTTCACACAATAACTAATTATTAGTATCATTTGTGTATTTGACATTATAAATTGTGTAATCATCATGGCGTGAGAGAAAACATTCTTTCACTCTATCACCTACTGTAATAAATTAGCATATCAAAAATATCAACTAAAAATCACACACTATAATATATCACTCCACATTATCCACTTTTTAATTATTTAGCTTCTTTTTTCCTCTACTCCCTCTTTGTTAGGTTTTAAAATATAACTCACATAAGTCATCCCATGGGATCCTCTTTACGCTTCCCTGACAAGCTCAATTCAAATAAAATTACTTAGATCATCAAATTAATTCAACTATTCCACATGATGATAAAACCATTAATTAAGTAATGAGTTGAAAACAATGCATTGGGGGTTGGGCCTTACATTCATCATATATATATAGTAAAACCTAATTTATAATATGGATTACATCCAATTGAAAATAGCACTTTGTTTCTATTACTAACATCTATAATTCCGCAACAATAAAATATAATAAGGTAAGAAAAGTACTTGCCTAACACACTTGCATGACAATGTCGCAAGTTTAAGAAATATGCATTAGTATGACATTGAAATTCCCCTACACACTCACCCATATTCATTAGTATAACATAGTAACATAACAAGCAACATGAACTTACACACACACAACATCTCATTTACAATAGTAAACATAATCTAGGACCGATAGCGAAAACAACTTATAAAGACACATGTCAAAACTTGAGAGGATATATGAAATGGTATGAATGAAAGATTTATTGTTTAAATCTACTGACTAGGGTGTCACATATTTGTATTCATGGGAACTAGAATTCATTAGCTTCTTCATAAGAACCAAAACAACTAGCACTACTAGTTATTAACCAAATATGTCAAAGGTGGGTCATTTTGATAACCAACGTTGTTATACAAAAGCAATTCCAATAATACTTTAAATAATTCCCTCTTAGCATTGAACAATTGAAGGTATCATCAAGTCAAAACACAACTCGATCCTATGCCCATTCATCTATAATGTACTATGAAAACATTGCTAGTCAAAACTAGGAAGTAAAACACACATAGCTATACTTATTTATACCATGAATTTATGGTTATATGCTCAACAGGTACATTTATTTCTCATACTAGAAGGCCCACATATCTATTATAGGGAGTGGGTTATGTGGCCTTACACTAGGTCAAACAACACTTTGGGGAGAAAGATTAAAAATAGAAAATCAACTCCAAAATGCAGTCTATCACTTGGATTTAGCAGATTAAGCATAAAACTAGGGTGATCCCATAATACTGGTTTACAATTTTTGGCCAAACTGGACACTGGACTAATTTTTTCTAACTCAATCTTCACTTTTGGGCACCTATAGTGGCTAAACTATGAGGAATTTGAAGATGATGCAAACTAGTGATTTGTGAAATTTTGTCTTTAGATTCTAAATATATTTTTTTCAAAAAATTTGGAACCAGATTGCACTTCTTTTTCCATCTCCTTCAAAAACTAGTTTTTTTCAATAAACACCATTTTAAAGGAGTGATGCTCACCATATACAACATAGCTTTTTTTTTTGTGAAGGATAAAATTCTATTTTTTTCAAATTTAGATTTGCAACTATGATATATATCCCTTTCATTTGGTTTCATAGTGTTTTATTGAATATTTTTTCTTTAATCAAGTTTCGAAGTAAAACCAATTACAATTCAAACATAGGAGGATAGTATACAACATAACTTTTTTTGTATGTATCGAAATTCAATTTTTTTTACTAGATCAAGGACATCAATACCTAGCTTGCACATATTTTTCAAAATTTTATTTTGATAATCTTTTATTTTTCCACATGTACAAAAGAAAGAGCTTGATTTTTGGTGAAAAACCTATGTTTAATCAAACTAAAAAAAAAAACACAATAAAACCAAAACATATTAAAATTATATTCGATGAATGGCTCGTTCCCAGGACTACCATCATCCAGTTGGGTCTATGAAGTCTCCTCCATTTTCATCCTCAACTTGAGCTTCAAAGGGAAAAACTTTGGAGATTTTTGGTGCTAGAGGGAGAGAAGGGGAGAAAAGGGGCATTTGAATGAACCTAGGTTTGAGTGTACCCCTCTTTCCACACAGTTTCCCTTTGTTTTTTATTTTGGGAAATGTGAAATATGTGGAACCCATCATTTAATAGGGTTCACTTGAACCAAAAGATCGTTTGAACTCCCAGAAACCAAAATTTTCGCCATGGGGGCATTTTTTGCAAATTTCCTTCCTCACTGGAATTGTAAACCAGTTTTGTGAGTTTACCCACTGAAGGAACCTACAAAGCTTCTAGTATATTTGGAAGGGATAAATGTTGTGTACCTCTCACAAAATAGTGTTTTCATAAGCTGTCAGAGGACTCATTCACCCTTGTTAGAACACAACGATCTATTGAGAGGGGGGTGAATTAGTCGATATTAAAACTTTTAGACCTTAAAATATTTTTGTAGATTCAAACTTAAACTTAGATGCACAGATTGAAGCATGAATAAATGTAAAAACCACAAGCACAAAAGAGATCAACACAACACAAAATATATGTGGAAAACCCAAGATGGAAAAAACCACTGTGAGTAATGTTGTTAGGATCTATTGTCCTAATCTAGCCTCACAAGCAATGAAGTCCAATTACAATTTTAAGAGCTACAACTCTAAAGATGATGCAACACCTTGTTTTAGGAGCAACAACTCCAAGGAGACTACAATCACCTAAACTAAGCTACCACTTAGTACTATGAGGCTGCAACCTCTTCACATATTCAGATTCAAATATGCATAAGATTGGTCCTGCAAAACCTCTAATGCATCAATTCAGTACATTACACTTCTCTTCACTATTCACTCTCACACCACTATAAGTAGCTTCAAATACTCATTCAGATACAGTGACTCACTTCATTCACAGACTGTTATTATCTTCTTACACTTAACCTACTAGTTCATATCATTGAACTATCTTCTTTATAGCACATTTTGTCTCCACTATAAAGCAACACCAATCACCCTGTAACCCTAATTGAAATTCAAAACTAAACCATTTCATTTTTGGTGGGCTAACTCTAGGGTTTGCATGTCGTTTTACCATTTTCCTGTGTAGATAATTTGAACTCAAATCACACTTCCATCTTTTCCTTAGATTCAACATCATCATCCAATAGCTCGTAAGATCATCACAGGATGTTCGCCTGATAATTTGTGCACCAGATTATATTTGATCATCCACTTCCTAGGATCAATCTCATCCCTTGTTCATCATGAGAATCTGTGCCATTGACTTCTCCATTGGATTGATCAGGTTTACAATTATGTCTATTACATATGTAATCGAGCCAATGCATGTGTCTTCTCATGCCATGAAAACATGCCCATATTGTGTCATTTTACTCTTTTAATTTTCAAGGGTTACACCATCATCAACGTTTTCAATTGACCAGGAGTTTTTTTGCAACAAGAATGCAAAAAAACAAATCATTGATTGCCAAATTTCATTGTTCTATTTTCTTTCACCGTGCACGTCATCAATCAATGGTTTATCTCTTTCGTTATTTCCACCATCGGGTTGTTGAGGAGACTTCCAACCAAGTCCCACCAAAAGGTATCTATCACGTTGATGAATCTTAACTTGCTTATCGCTCTGTCGAGGAGACATCTAAGCAAGTCTCGCCGATGACCTTCAGTCACACAGATGAAGAATCTTTTCACAAGCATCGTTTGATCTATCTTGTGTAATCTGTATCATTCCCCATTGACCTTGTGGGTCTTTCTTGGGCCCCACCAACATCTCAGCGGGGCTAGCAGGCTATTGCCACATGTACACCTCTAACGGCACCACCCACCATAGTCATCATCATGTCGGTTCCTACCATGTGTCATCTTTTTATTCGCTTCATGATTGCATGACAACCTTACTGGGTCCCACAATTGGCATCAATTATCATCTCCCTCTCGAAGAGACCTTCTTCAAGGTCCTGGCGATACTCCAATGTCTCACCAACAACACTTCCATACTCCTTATCACTCCATCGTAGAGACTTCTCCTAGAAACCTGTCGATACATCAATTTCTAGCCGATAAGAAGATCATCGAGTCATTGAAGAGACATATTCCATTCTCTTGCTGACCACACACTGTCACACTGATCTGAAGGGGATGTATAACATTAAAGTGCTAGGCAAAGGGGCCAATCACCCTCACAACTGTAAAGACATAAGTTGCACCTAATGCAACCAACAACCGCCAATACCAGATCAACATAAAAATAGAAATTTGTTCTAAATGCCATGACTGCAAGTATCCTTAGGGATTAACTGATAAAACCTAACACCTGAGAGTAGAAATAATTTTTTTTTGGGTGCATCCTTCACTTTCTCGACCTGCACAATACCTTTCTAGAAAGCTCTCATGAAACCCAATTCGAATCTTCCATCAAATCCACTACTCTCACACTCATCCTTTTTCTTCGTGCCAATGATCTCCTTTGCCTTATTTTCCCTTTTGACATCAATGACAACTATATGCCAACAATCTAACTGCTCATCCAGGTACCACTGAAGTTCTACACCAATTTGATTATTAACACTGTAACACAACAACTCCCCTTATGACATACATCTCTTCTCTTCTCAACAAGCTTCTATTTTGTATCACATTTCTCCCCCTTTGACATCAATGGAAAAGGGTACACTCCCCCTGAGGAAATGCTCCAATTTTGACAAAAATTGCAACCATCAAGTTGTTAGAAATTGTAAAACAAGATTTTACATGACTTGATCACACTATTCTTAACCAAGGTTAAATAAATGATCAATGAAGCCCCCCTGGATATATGCCCTATCACTAATGTTTAGTGATAAGAGGTGGAAGAAACTACTCCCATCTTCTACCTTAGATACTCAATCTACTCCATGGGAAGAGGCTTAGTAAATATATCCACTACTTGTTCCTTTGTAGGGACATACTCCATGCTAACTTCTCCATCTGTAACCTTTTCTCTAATGAAGTGATGATTGATATATGCTTGGTTTTGGAGTGCATCACTAGATTTTTTGAGATGTTGATGGCACTTTAATTGTCACAAAGAATCGAGATAGGCTCATTTTATTCTACCTTGATGTCCTTTAATGTCTTCTTCATCCATAGGAATTGAGTGCAACACGCAACTATTGCAACACATTCTACTTTTGCTATAGAAAGGGTGAGAGACTCTTGCTTTCTACTCATCCAAGAAACTAATTTGTTTCCCAAAAAGAAAGATCTTCCACTAGTACTCTTTCTGTCATCCACACTTCCTACCCAATCTGCATTTGTGTATGTTGTTAAAGTGAAATTTTTGCTTTTGGGGTACCATAAACCATAGTCAACAGTACTTCTGATGTATCTAAATATTCTCTTTACTACATTGACATGTGATTCTTTTGGTTTAGCTGAGACCTAGCTACCATACAAACCACTTGCATTATATCAGGGCTAGATGTAGTTAAATATAGTAGACTTCCAATCATAGATTTGTATGTATTCTGATTTGCATTAGGTAACTCAGTAATTTTCTCAATTTGTTGCCAATAACCATGGGAGCACTGACTAGTCTATAATCCTCCATGCCAAAAATTTTAAGTATTTCTTTTGCATACTTGGTTTGTGATATAAATATACCTTTATTAGTTTGTGTAATTTTCAAACCAAGAAAAAATTTGGGTTCTCCTAGAATTGACATTTCAAACTCATCTTGCATGTTTGTAGCAAATAATTTGCACATTACATCACAACTACCACCAAATATAATATCATCTACATATACTACAACAATGATCATATGCCAAAATAGTGTTGGTGTCTCTTTTACCTTCCCTAGCGGCTCTTGGTCGCTTATCAATGTGTATGCACCCAACCAAAAGAATACTAGACTAGCCCTATGGATGTATCTTGCTGACTGGATAAAAAACAATAGTGGTTCTCACTAGTTGGTGGCTGGAGACTTCAACTCCCCCATTTTTCCTTTGGATAAATGTGGTGGTTTGATTGACTACTCTGACAACATGGCTGATCTGACACACTTTTTGAGTTCCACGGGCCTAATTGATATTGATTTGTCGGGTCAAGCTTTTACCTGGTCCAATAGATGTATGGGTAAAGACATAATTCAAGTTAGATTGGATCGCTTCCTATGTTCTTGCAATTGGTCAGGCTTGCTTAGTGCCTCTCTGCGAGCTTTACCAAGGGCTATTTTTGATCACAATCCTTTGTTGTTAACTTCGTGTGAACAGTCTGTTGTTGGACCTTATCCCTTCCGTTTTGAAATCATGTGGAATTACCACCTTGATTTTAAAACAAAAATTGTTGAAGGGTGGAATATCCCTGTGCGTGGTTCCCCCATGTTCAAAATCTTTTTTAAGCTAAAACACATTAAATGTATGGTAAAAGGGTCTTTGGGGATGTTTTCCAAGAGAAAAAAATCATTGGGGAAAATTTGAAAATTGTTCAAAAGAGAATGGAGGAGGGTGATATCAGTTTGTCCACTTGCAACCAAGAGAAGGAGAACCGATGGGAGTGGGAGAAAATTCTTAAGAAAGAGGAGATTTTCTGGAAACAGAAGTCTAGGGTGCAATGAATGAAAGAAGGAGATAGGAACACCTCCTTCTTTCACATTTTTGTTGTTAAACATAAGAGGAGGAACCAAATAAACAAGTTACACAATGCTCAGGGTGACGTTGATCGTTCACCCTCTCTCATTGGTTTAGTGGTTGCAGACTATTTCCACAAGGCTTATGCGATTCTTATTGATGTTCCTAACCCAGCTCTTGACAATCTGCTGGTCGACTCGCTTCCGAATTTAATTTCCCAAAATGACAATATGGGGATTCTTAGTGCTGTCACTCCTGAGGAGGTAAAGTCAACCACATTCAGTATGGGGGCATTCAAAGCTCTTGGGCCTGATGGTTTCCCTCTGACTTTCTTTCAGACCTTCTGGGAGATCATTAGTGAGGACCTTGTTCTAGTTGCTCATGATTTCTTCAAATCTGATAAGATTCTTAAGCAACTAAATCACACTTTCATTTCTCTTATTCCCAAGGTGGAAAATCCTCAACATATGCCTGACTTTCGCCCTATCAGTCGTAATACTTATTAGAAAATCCTCTCAAAAAATTTGGTCAACCGCATCAAACCTCTTCTTGATAAAATTATCAACCCTACTCAAAAAGGGTTTGTGCCTAGAAGGCATATCCTTGATGCTACCATTACAACACATGAACTAATTCACTCAATGGATAGGTGCAACTATGTTGGAATGGCCCTTAAACTAGATATATCTAAGGCCCATGACAAGGTGATATGGAATTTTGTCCCTAAAGTTCTAGCTAAGTTTGGTTTCAATCAATTGGTG
Organism: Sequoia sempervirens; assembly: GCA_007258455.2. Classification (NCBI taxonomy): domain Eukaryota; kingdom Viridiplantae; phylum Streptophyta; class Pinopsida; order Cupressales; family Cupressaceae; genus Sequoia; species Sequoia sempervirens. Next base: position 10,960 of record VDFB02213372.1, read on the forward strand.
ATCAATCTTATTATGGAATGTATTACTACTGTTAAGTACTTTGTTTTGGTTAATGGCTCTCCCTTTGGGTTTTTTCATGCTGGAAGAGGAATCAGATAGGGAGATCCCCTGTCTTCCTATTTGTTTATAATGGTGGTGGATGTGCTAAGCATGAACTTCTCTAATATGATGTCGGAAGGGTCCATAAAAGGAATTAAGGTTGATTCCACCCTTGAGCCAACTGTGATTCAAAAATTTGTAGATGATACTCCTCTATTTGGGAAAGCCTCAGTGTTGGAAGCTAGGAAATGGAAAAATTGTCTCAACAATTATGCTGCTTGCTCTAGACAATGCATTAACTACAATAAAATCATGATTTACTTCTTCAACAACACTCCTAACCTGCAAAATTGGGTGACTGTTATTTTGGGCTGTCAAAGTGGTTCTCTCCCCTCAGTTTATCTCAGACTACCCCTAACTATCAAAGATGTCACTCTTGAGTTTTGGAATCTATCCTTGAAAGGATTCAAAGGAAGTTTGTTGAGTGGAAAGGCCCTCTACTCAGCCATGTTGGTAAGCTTCAGCTTCTTTCTGTTGTTCTTCAAGGTATCCCTATCTATTTCCTATCCATATTTAAGATACCTAGATATATTGTTGACAAATTTGAGAAAATTCAGAGATCCTTCCTCTGGTCGGGCATTGAGGAAAAAAAGAAACTCACTTTGGTTAAATGGGATAAGGTCTATCAATCAAAAAGTTGTGGTGGTCTTGGGATAATAACCATTTCTAATTCTAATAAAGCTCTTAGGGCCAAAGTGGGTTGAGATCATCTGAGGGATAGGAAGGGCTTGTGTGAAATAATGAATGTTAAATACCTTTTGAACCGGTTGTTGATTGTCTGCCTTTCGGAAGCCCACCCTACAGGATCCTTGGTTTGGAAGGGTATTTGTAGTCTTCAAGACCTTATGAGGAATGGAATCAAATGGAAGATAGGTAATGGTAATAAAATCAGATTTTGGGAAGATACTCAGTTACTTGACTCTCCCCTAGATTCTTCTAAGTTCAAGTTCCTTAAGGGTCGAGCTCAACAAGTGTTTGGTACTTATATTAGTGATTATTTTCTAGGACCCTTGAGGGCTGGGAAATGGAATGAAATTAGCCTTTGTTGTCCTTTATCCCCTAATTTGTGTCTTCTAGCCAAGAAATTGCAGGAGTTACTCTCCCTCACTAGGATACCCCCTTCTCACCATGGGGATGATTTCTTTTGGATCCATGATAATCAGGGTGATATTACTGTCAAATCTACTTACAGACAATAGACTAACTAGGGTATGGTCAATAATCTATGGAAAAAGTTTTGGAATAGATACATGATACTGAAAGTTAATTTCTTTTGGTGGACGTTATGCCATAACAAAATTCTTACTCAGGATAATCTAAGGAAAAGGGGATTCCAGATCCCCAACAGATGCCTTTGTGTAAATGCAACGAATAATCGGTTGATCATCTATTGTTACACTGCCCCTTTGCTACTGAAGTGTGGGAGTTGGGTTTTGGAAGATTATAATTACATTGGATTATGTGCAAGAATATCACTTCCTTTATCTTGAGTTGGACTGGGCCCTTTACCCATCCACTAACTGGTGAAATATGGAACCAAGCTCCTCCCGTTATATGCTAGTGCTTATGGAAAGAAAGGAACAATAGGATCTTTAGGAACACTGAGATGAACCTGAAAGAGGTGTTTGGTATAAGAGCTCGGCTCATTGAGGAAAATATCTCTCTTCAAAGGGAGAACCCCAGATAAAGTTCCCACGGAGTTGGAAATAAGCATAGCTAAAGCTTGGCATCAGAAACTGGACGCCAACTCGTATAACAACTCCAAAATGCTAGCTAGGAGAGCCACTATTTGGAAACCCCCTAATAGGAGCTGGTTTAAACTAAACTTTGATGGGGCTGCTAAGGACAACTTGGGCAGAGCAAGTATAGGATGTGTAGTTAGGATCACAAAGGAAAGTTGGTGGATGGTTATGCTGGGGGGATTGGTCTCCATTCTTCTGTGATAGCAGAAGCTAGAGCGCTATTAAAGGGCTTACATATAGCTATTTCCTTGGGGATAGAGAACCTGCACATTGAAGGTGACTCTAAGTCCATTATTGATGCTATTAATTTTGATAGACTGCTGGGATGAAACACTAAGGATATTCTTCTTGACATTAGATTCCTTGTGTCTAAATTAAAATTAAAGGTGGCCAGTCATATTTATAAAGAGGGGAACCAAGTGGCTAACACCTTAGCCAACTTTGGCTCCCACTAGAAATTATCCAAATGTTGGTGTGATTTAAGTCTACTTTTGCCTAATATTCAAAATATTATAGCGAAGGAACAAAGCACTTACTTGACTCATGATGGAAAGACATGTGCTTAGTTGGATTCTTGGGGGGTCCACAAGCCTTTTCGTTGGGCTTTGTGGTCTTATTATTTTGATGAGATGGATGATTAGTTGTATCGATGAGATGGATACCAAGTGGATTTTTTCAAATTATAGAATGGAGCCGGTTGGGAAAAAGGAAATCATGTCTTGCTATGACAAGTACCAATTGATTAACTCTAAGTTGGACCGTACTTGTCGTAATATCCTTATGGGGATTTTCTTAAGATCACAGAGTTTCAAATTCTGTGTTTTCGAATTTGATGTGACTTGTAATTATGAGACAAAAATCCTTTTTGGCTTTTCTTTATACACTATTTTACCTTCGCGCCTAATAGCTTCTATTTGTGGTATAGCTAAAATTGACCAACCCCTAATTGCTATCAATTTAGAGATTTCTAAATATGGCCCCACGACCATCCTGCCTAGATTTTAGTATTTTTGCTATGTGGAAGGCAATCCTTCCTTGCCGATCATGCCCTTTTTGTTTAGCCATTTATGCATAGAAATACTCGTTAATATCTATGCTAAGATTGTTACAGGGAAATTATTAACTCATGCGTGTGACCTGTCCTAAGGCTTGATTCCCAAAGATTGTCATTTATGGCTTAAATGCCTTATTGTGCAGGTGATTTTTCACCTTGAAATTATCTCTAACATTCTATTTTTTTAGGAGTCCTGGTTATACTGTGAGCAATGTGGTATCATGGAGGGGATAGAGTGTGGATGAAGCCAAAAAATTGCAATGAATTTTGCAAAGATCCGTTGGTCTGGCACATTTGTGTTGAAGGTGGCATTGCTCCTCTGATGGAGAGACTTGTGGGCCATGACCCTAATTTGTCGACCAAATTCATCAATTCTTGGAAGAATCGACATGTGACTCTAGGAGGCATCTCTTTTTTGGTGGATGAGGGTGTGATCGTGCAGGCGATGGGCCTCCAGAGCTCTAACATGAAGCATCCTAAGACAATGTTAGTATGGAAAAATTCTTTGTGGGAGATGAGAAGTTGGTGCACAACTAGTCTGGGTTTTGAGAGGCTCTCCCTCAGCTGTGGAACTAGGTGTGCCTTGCATTGATGAAATATGCCATGTTGGAAGGAAGGTACAAGACTTATTACTTCTACCATTTTCCCTTGTTAAATCAACTTAGGCATAAAGTTTTACTGAGCTTTCCCTTTTTTCTGCTAATGGACCTTGAAAACTTGATTGAAAAATGTGTGGAGTTTGCTGCATTAAATCCCAATGAACCCACTCCCCTGCCACTTCACCAGGGTCTTATCCTAAGACTCTACCACTTTCACCTAGCTTTATGCCCTCTGAAACCCATTTCGGTTGTCTGAATTAAGGAAATTGAGCCACCCACTGAGACCAACTTATCTCTGGTTGAATCAAAAGGCCGTATCAGGAAAAGTCACCCAGTCCTTGTTGATTCTCAAAAACCCAAACCTACTACCAAAAAACTTAAGGGATCGAGGGAACTGCCCAAACCGGTGCGACAGTGAGCCTGTTATACCTCAAGTCTACCCCTGCTAAGACTCCCAGTAAGCTTTCCTCGAAAAAGAAAGGTAAGGAGAAGGAGCCTCCGAATAAAAGGAAAAATGTTATGAGCAAGCACTCGTTGGGTGATACAGTGGTGGAAAAAAATGTGGTTATTGGATGTGATGCCATTATTCAACACTCGGGCAGATTGGGAAAGAACAGGAAAAAAATGTAGGTCAAGGATTTGGACACTGAAGATGAGTTGTCAGACAACAAAGATAATAGAGTTGAAGAGGTGTCCGAAGGAAAGGAAGGTGAGAAAGCCCATGGTCCCTCTTCCATTCCCGACAAGGGTAAAGCTCAGAAGGAGGTTTCAACCTCTCACTCTTTGAAATTGCTAGATATGGAGCAAAATGACCCCAACTACACTATGGGCGAAGGAGAGGAGCTCGGTGTGCTGAAAGAAAGAATGGACAAAATGGACAAAAAATTCAATGGTTTGACCCGTTTCACTGTCAAATTAGTTCACTGTGTCACTAGCACTCTATCTACTGTTATGAAGGATGAGATGGAGATGAAGAAGGCTGAAGACCACCAGGAGTGGATTGGTGATGATTTGGTTCAACTTCTATCAAAGAACTGGGAGAAAACCAACTAGTTTGCTACTGGTTTGCTATTGGTTTGAGTGTTGTTAGTCTGCGTCTATTTTTTCTATTGGCCCTTATGGCTCTCTGTGAAGGGTACGACACCCTGAAATTTTTTCTTACTTTATCAAAAACAATGATCATATGCATACCTTCATATTTGAGGTATAGATTACTATCAAAACACCCATTCTTGAACCCTTGTTGTTTTAGATACTGATCCAACCTTGAATACCATGCTCTTTGGCTTGCTTTAGACCATACAGTGCTTTTGTTAATCTGCAAACATAATCATCATTCTCTGAAAATTGAAAACCTTTTGGTTGTTCAATATATACTTCCTCTTCTAGGTTTCCATTCAAGAATACATATTTGACATCCATTTGATATACTTTAAATTCTTTGTAGACTGAGAATGCAAGAAACATTCTTATTGCTTCTAACCTAGCAACAGGGGAAAATGTCTCTTTAAAACAATCCCTTCTACTTGTGCATATATCCTTTGCACACTAACCTTGCTTTGTTTCTAACCACAACTCCATCTTCATTCAACTTGTTTATGAATACCCATTTGGTGCCAATTACATTCTTGCTTCAAGGTTTGGGAACCAATTCCCATGTTTTGTTCTTTTCAATCTGATTGAGTTCCTCTTCCACTGCTTGTATCCAACTCTCATCCTTACTAGCTTCATAAAAAAAATTGGTTCAATTTGAGATAAGAGCAAAAAATTCACTTGTTCCTTATCCTTAGCAAGTCTTCTTCTAGTTTGCACACCTTCATTCTTATCACCAATTATTTGGTCTACAGGATGATCTTTTTGCACATATTTTGCAAGTGCTTGTTCAACCACTTCTTCAATCTGCTCATTAGCCTTCTCCAATTCTTTTCTTAAAGCAACTATTTCTGCTTCAAGTTTCATACACCTATCCATCTTAGATTGTAGTTTAGATTTCATAACATCCTCAACTCTTTTGAGCTCTTCTACATGCACTGTTAGACCAACTATCACATTATTGGATTCCTCAAGTTCTTGTGTCAAACTGTCAATCTCCTTTTGAGCACTCTTTTTTTGTTTCTTGTTTTCCCTCTTAAGATCATCATATTTGTCTCTTAACTCATCAAGATCTTCAAGAGCACTAATTAGCTCTCCCTCAAGATCAACAACTTCTTCCACTTCTTCTTCATGAGAGTCCTTAGCTTGTGCATCCTTTTGATCCTTAATGTCTTTAGCCATGAAGAAAAATTCTCTTTCATCTTCTTTCATTACTACAGAACAATCTTGATACTCATCTAAACTATCACTAGCATCAGATGCATCACATTCTTCCTGAATGCATAGGCTCTTCTTCTTTCCAAAATTCTTCCTTTTGAGATAGAATGTTTTCTTCTTTTCACTATCTTCTTCTTGCTTGGAGTTATCCTCTTTATCATATGGGCACTTAGAAGCAAAATGACCTATTCTACCACAATTAAAACACTTGAAAGGGAGCTTACCTTTATACTTACCGTATCATCTCCTTAGTCTCCTTATGAAGTTTGCTTCTTCCTCGTCGATTTCATCATGATTAGATGCAATGACAACAACTTTGTCTTTCTTATTAGCTTCATCTTTTTCTTTCTCAATAACCTTAAATGCAACTTCTCTCCTAGATGACTCAACATCTGACATTCTCATCTCATATGTAGTAATTATGCCATGCACCTCATCAAGAGTAAGTTTATCAATTTCTCTTCCTTCTTCGATAGTAAAAATCTTGGAATCATATTTAGTTTTCATAGACCTGAGAACTTTCAACACACCATCTTCTTCTTTCAGATCTACACCATATCCTTTAATGGAATTTACCACATCATCAACTCTCTAAAGATAGTCTGCAATCCTCTCTTCTTTGGTCATCTTCAAGCCTTCAAATTTTACTCTCAACACTTGTAACTTTGCCAACTTCACTTTGGTGTCACCTTCATAGATCTTCAATTTTTCCTAGACATGATAAGCAATTTTACAATGCATAACTTTTCCATGCACAAAATCAAACAAATTATTCATTTATATAATAGAAAACCAAGATTTCTTATTGCTCTCATAATCCTTCTTTCTCACAAGATTAGTTGGAATAGTAGCAGGAATAACATATTTGGTCTCGACAAACATCCAAACTTCAGTTCCTAGAGAACCTAAGTAACCTTCCATTAATGAGCTCCACTTAGCATAATTTTTTCCATTGAATCGGGGTGGCTTGCATGAACCTTCCTGACTAGCCATTGTGTTCACTTATCCAAGATCTACCCTAGTTGATTAAGCTTCTCCAAGGGAACCTAGGGCTCTGATACCAATTGTTAGAACACAATGATCTACTAAGAGTGGGGTGAATCAATAGATATTAAAAAATTTAGACCTTAAAAACTTTTTGCATATTCAAACTTAAACTCAAATGTGTAGATTGAAGCATGAACAAATGTAATTTAACCACAAGCATAAAAGAGATCAACACATAACACAAAATATACGTGGAAAACCCAAGATGGGAAAAACCACGGTGAGAAATGATACTAGGATATACTATCATAATCCAACCTCACAAGCAATGAAGTCTAATTACAATTTTAAGAGCTACAACTATAAGGATGCTGCAACACCCTGTTTTAGGAGCAACAACTCCAAGGAGCTACAATCACCCAAACTGAGCTACTACTCAGTACTATGAGGATGCAACCTCTTCAAATATTTAGATTCAAATGTGCATAAGATTGGTTATGTAAAACCTATAATGCATCAATTCAGTACATTACACTTCTCTTCACTATTCACTCTCACACCACTGTAAGTAGCTTCAAATACTCATTCAGATACAATGACTCACTTCACTCACAGATTGTTATTATCATCTTACACTTAACCCACCAGTTCATATCACTAAACTATCTTCTTTATAACACATTCTATCTTCATTGAAAAGCAACACCAATCACCCTATAACCCTAATTGAAATTCAAGACTAAACCATTTCATTTTTGACAGGCTAACTCTAGGGTTTGCATGTTGTTTTACCATTTTCATGTACAGAGAATTTGAATTCAAATTGTGCTTCCATCTTTTCCTTAGATTTGGCATCATCATGCAATAGCTCGTAAGATCCTCACAGGATGTTCTCCTAATAATTCATGCACCGAATTATATTTGATCATCCACTTCCTAGGATCAATCTCATCCCTTGTTCATCGTGAGAATCTGTGCCATTCAAGTTTCTCCATTAGATCGATCAGGTTTATAGTTATGTCTATTACATATGTAATCGAGCCAGCACTTGTGTCTTCTCTTGCCATGAAGACATGCCCATACTATGTCATTTTACTCTTTCCATTGTCAAGGGTTACACCATCATTAATGTTTTCAATTGAATAGGAGTTGTTTTGCAACAAGGACGCAAAACAACAAATCATCGATTGCCAAATGTCCTTGTTCTATTCGCTTTCACTGCACACATAATCAATTAATGGTTTATCTCTTTCGTTATTTCCACCATCAGGTTGTTGAGATGACTTCCATCCAAGTCTCATCGAAAGGTATTTGTCACGCCAATGAATCTTAACTTTCTTATCGCTCTATTGATGAGACATCTAAACAAGTCCTATCGACGACCTTCAGTCACACCGATGAAGAATCCTTTCACCAACATCGTCCAATCTATCTCATGCAATCTGCACTATTCCCCACTGACCTCACGGGTCTTGCTCGGGCCCCACCAATATCTCAGCAGGGCTAGCGGGCTACTGCCGCATGTACACCTCTGACACCACCACCCACCATAGTCATCATCTTGTCGGTTCCTGCCACGTGTCATCTTTTCATTCGCTTCATGACTACATGTCAACCTTACTGGGTCCCACAGTCGACATCAATTCTCATCGCCCTATTAAAGAGACCTTCTTCAACATCCTGGAGATACTCCAATGTCTCACTGACAATGCTTCCACACTCCTTATCGCTCCATCGAAGAGACTTCTCCCAAACACCTATTGATACATCAATGTATTTCCGATAAGAAGATCATTGTGCCGTCGAAGAGACATCTCCCATTCTCTCTCCGACCACACATTATCATGCCAATCTAAAGGGGATGTATAACATTCAAGCACTAGGAAGAGGGGTTGGTCACCCTCACGACTGTACAGACATAAGTTGCACCTAATGCAATTGACAACCACTGATACTAGGTCAACATCAAAACATAAATCTATTTTGAACACCATGATTGCAAGTATCCTTAGGGTTTAACTGATAAACCCTAACAATTGAGAGCAAAAATAAAACATTTATGGGTGCATCTTTCACTTTCCCAACTTGCACAATACCTTTCTGGAAAGTTCTCAAGAAACCCAATTCAAATTTTCCATTAGATCCACTACTCTCACACTCATCCTTTGTCATCATGCCAATGATATCCTTTACCTGATTTTCCCTTTTGACATCAATGACAACTATATGCCAACAACCTTATAGCAAATGGGTTTTCGGTAGGGCTCTTCAAAATCTATTTTTGGGTCATTTTCTCCTGTGTCTGCACTTCCAGATTCTCGATTTTCATAGTCAAATAGTAAAAAATAAATCCAGGATTTGAGTTTCCGTGAGATGACAACAAAGGTGAAAACTTTGACAACTTTGCAATTTTGGAACTTTTCTTCAACCTACAAATCTACAACACACAAAGAGAGGGAACAATGTTTTTTTTTTGGGTGAATGGGGTTTACCTTGGTCAAAACCTGTTTTGTTAATTAACCTTGAAATGAAATAAAATAGCATGAAAGGAATGATGAATGAACAAGTTAATGTCTGGCCTCACCAAACCGTTAATTAAACATTTGAAGGACTAAAATGTTGATGTTGAACTTACATGAAATATCTTCAATGGATGTGGATCTTGATGCTTGAATCTTGCTTTGAATCTTTGATTTTAATGCTTGAAACCACCATCATAATGTAGTGGTGGCAGCCCATAAAAGGATATAAAAATCACAAAAATCTAACTTGCAGGAATTTGGACATTCTAGCGGTATTCGCGTCTTCTTATGGTCATTCGTTTACATTTGTCAACCCAGAGAATGTATACTTGAAATGGAGTGGCACTGTATATGCACTAAGAACTAGTTTTAGTCATGATTTACTAGAAATAAATGCGTGAAAGGAATTCTACTTATGCTATAGGAATTTAATGCAAAGCCTTCTAAACTTAATCAAAGCAGAAATCATGACAACTATGATTAAGAAACAAACTATGAACTGGCCTTATGCCTGAGGGAACAAACCACCCGGGGATGGATTCGATCTTTGTAGGAACAATATAAGGCCCGAGTTTGCACTGAAACTTCCAGAAATAAAATCTAACTTATGACAATAGGAAATAACCAACTAACTTCAGCAACTTCTGATACTTACTAAGTGAGCCCCCTTAGCAAGCATCAACTAGCTATGCAAGAATTGAACTCAGAACTTCATCAGCTTTTATTCATAAACTCAGAATGATATACATTGTTCTACTCATATGAAAACTAACACAAAACTCTATCTCTTATCATAGTACTAACTCTTACATATTCTGCTTCTCATTAGCATACTAACTTTTACATGCTATGCTTGCTCACTCACATAGGAGGAACACTTATTTAAACCAGAAAAGCAACTAACTAACAGAGAAAGATGTGGACATAAAATGTATCCTAAAACTGAGGAACATACTTCTCATAAATGAAAGCATATCTGTTCAACACGATCGAGAGAGAATTTAGCATTCAATCTTCCCTGGATTTAATGAATCATTTAGATTTCTTCTCGCTAACCGGTCGAGGAGAGTGTCTTACATTTGGAACAACTTTATAAAACTTAGATCTTTTGCAAAATGGACTTTCTTGCAAGGCGGCGAAGTCTGTGCTTGACTCGTTCATGCTCCCTTCAACAACCTGCAATGCACAAGGTGACAGAGGCGAAGGAAATCATGTGTGGCAAACAACACGATACATTCATTAATCACATATTAAATCTATTTCATCATTCAAAAACCACATGCATTATATCAGTCATTCGGGAGGTCAAACAGGGCAATTAATAAGACACATAGAGATGTTAAGCTACAGGAATATAGGATTGTATTGCTATAGGATACTACCCAATTTCAAATAAAAAGTCTTTAGTCAAAGAGTTAAAACATCCATTAGCAACAAGAGTAGAGATATTAAAAATACATATTATGTGCATATTCTGAGCTCATTAGTGAGCTCCAAAAACATGCATGATTGCAAAAGACTTTGACACAATGCTTGGATCTTGAATGTTGCAACAAATGATGAAAAAATATTCTCTTGAAGGCTCTTGGAAATAATCTTGGCTCTTGTAATTGATCTCTAAAAACCTAATTTTGATTTGATAAAATAGCTTTGTATTTATAGACATTTATCCTTAATTTCTCAAAATTCAAATATCACAAACCGACATTGAAATATAGATTTAAAAACATTAAAATAACACCAAAAACATAATTTAAATTAGGGTCCTAAGGTTTAAGTGAGGGCCCATTTTCCCATGGGCGAATGGGTCCTAAGTCACTCACCTAAGACACACATTGCTCAATGAGAAGTGTTATGTTTAAGCATTAATGAATGTTGGGTTTCCTCTTCAAAAAATGTGATTAATTAGGCTTGGATTTGAATTAAAGGGGCCAATTAAGGTAAATTAAGCTCAATTAATTAAAGGAGCCTTAGATAAGTGTGAAAGTGTAAAAGGGGTACACTTTACAACACCAAAAATAAGGCACAATTAAGTCCATTTTAATTAATAGGGCCCTAAACTTAAAGTGAATATGTAAAATACTTATTACAACGCTAAATTAAGACATAATTAAGTTCATTTTAATATTAATCCAAAATTAGGTGTGAAAATGTAAATGGATACATTTTTCTACACTACATTTATCCCCCACTTTAGTGAGAGGAGGAACTTGGGTCAAACTCGCATTAAAGTAGTCAAGAGGGCTCTAAGTGTACCAATGTGAATGCTATAGGATGACAAAGATAAAAGAAGTGGCCAAGCCCCCAGGATCCAATATCCCATGTCAAACCAACATTAGCACAAAGGGACACACACAAGGTGCATGATATGTAGCAGGAAGACAAGATACACAAACATACAATGTTAAAGACTAAAATAAAGAAAAACAAAAATAGAAACAAAAAAGGGATGGATCAAGCTTTAACTATCCAACATGATGTGGAACACATCTTGGTTGTTTGTCCAAGATGTTCACAAGTAGAACTCAATGTCCACTATGCCAACAACAATGCATGCTCACTCTGAGCTAATGGAACCTTAGGCCGTTCACTAGGTGAGGCCCCAAAAAGTGGCTTAGTGATAAATTCATGCCAGCTCTACAAGCTCTCACTATACTAACCATACCAAAGCTATCCCTCTGGTAACTCCAATAGGGCGCCACAAAACAACAACTAGAACTTTGGCTTCACAAGGTTAACAAGTTGTATTATGTTAAACACTTATGAACAAAATGCAAACAAAGGTCTGTTCAAAGGGTTCTTGCTTAGTTCATGTAAGGTCTCTTCTTAGGGAACATCGTGCCTAATGTCTCAAAGAGAGGAAAAGTCAAGGATAAAAGAAATATCACGCTCTCGGAGGACATAAAACCCAATGACACCACCAAGAAAAGGATGCATCACAAGAAGAAAGAAAATCACACAAATGAAACATAAGTAATGTTAAGAAATGATGCCAATGTATGCCCCCACTTCAAACAAATTACTAACACGATTGCTGTGAGAAATTTACTTTAAAGTATAAAATAATCAATGCTAATCAATAAAGGAGACATGAGAGCTTGTTCAAAAATCCCTATGCCAAGTCATATGTTCTTGAATGAAGCTTCATCATGAAAAAGAAAGAGGGAGAGGTTTCCCCAAAATTCAATGCTAAAGATAACATAGGAAGAAAGTATGTCACATGAGAGCCAACTTAAGGCATGTCGTCCATTTCCTAAGCTTTCTCTTATATATATATGGAAGGCGGTTAAGCAGCCAAAAGAGACAATGACAAGTGTCATATGATGACAAGGCTACCTAACCCCCTTGCCCCCACTTAGTGCAAGACAAGGGTGAGCCAAGGTAAGTGATGAGAAATATGATAGAATGAAAATCAATATCAATTAGAGGAACTAGGTGCTTCAACACAGGGAAGAGCACCACAATCCTTAAGATGCTGAATTTTATTACCCAAAGCCTTACATTCATTAGTAGAATGACCATGAACTCTATGATATGCACAAAATGAACTCTTGTTGTAAAATTTCTTTTGTGTTCTTGGAGGGAGAGATATCAAGCAATCTTGGAGGAGTCTCGACAAGATACTCTCTTGATCAATAATAGAAGATGTTCCTTTACTTTGTGACAAAGATATCTCTTGCTTAGTACAAGGTGTCATACTTAAACAAGACTCTTTAGATTGCAATATTTTGTACTTTCCTTTAAAGGAGGGCGTAAAATATAATGAACTCTAGTCATTACTAAGACATGTCCTAGGAGTGTTTTGTGTGATGACATTGATGTTAAGTGAAGATTTATTTGATTCTTTCATTTCTTTTGAAGGACAATAACCAAGACCACTAGCTGTTTCTATCAGTTCAAGATGCACCAATGTTAGATTTGGCTTAGGAGAATCTTCTGTAATAGTGTTGGTATTGAGTGAAGGCTTTTTTGATGCTTTTTTTTTGTTTGAGGGATAATAACCAAGACCACTAGTCATTTCTTGCGTGTTAGCCTCTATAGGGACGTGAATACCTTGTTCTCTAGCACTACATCCTTTTCCATTATAACCAAGTTGTTTCAAAAGCTCATAACCTCTTTCATAAAGCTTTTCCATTTCTTTCGGATTTAGTGGTTGTTAATAATCAATTTCATCAAATTTTTTTGTGTAATTTTCTTCTTCTTATAAAGTGGTTGAAGTGGATGCATTCGAAGGTTCTTTTGATTTTTGTGTTGAAATTGCCACTTTTTATTTTCCCTTTTTTGACTCTTTTGTTGTGATCTTGTATTATCCCATGAATGTAGGTGTAAAATATAAGGAACCCCAATCATCCTCCAATAACTTTGTGACTTCTTCAATACACTTTTCTTTTTCTTTCTCTTGCACGAGTTCCACTTGTGTAGTTGGTGTCAATGTTTTCAAAGGATTTTCCTTATCTTTCTCAATGAGAAAACTATCTAGTTTAGGGTCAACCTTGATTGTATATACTCTGTTATTGTATACATACTTTATTTTATGATGAAGAGTAGAAGGTACCCCATTCATTTCATGAATCGACGACCTACCTAAAATAGGGATATATGAAAGATCGTAAGGCATAACATGGATAGTAGTTTACAATGTGGCCTTTCCAACTGTAACAGGTAATGTGGTTACACCAAGTGGTTGTTTCTTATGTTATCAAACCCATGAATAGATAAAGAATCAGGTTGAATTTAGATTTTCTCGACTCCAATCTTATCCAAAAGTTTTATGCTACACACATTAAGGGCTGAGCCATTGTCAACAAGGGTTCTCTTTATCCCCTTCCTATTAATAATAGCTAGTATCATGAAAGCTTAATTTTGTTTTTCACTTCCAAAGGAGGGAGCTCAATTTGGTGGAAAACAATGTTTGCATTGATTCCTTGAATTAGGCTTGTTATTTCATTCGATTTCACATTAGGAGGGATAAGAACTTGTTGTAAAGAACTTTGAATCATGTTATGATAATTAGGTAAGGTTTGAATAAGATCCCATAAGGATATCTTAGTAGGAGTGTTTTTAAGTTGTTAAACAAGGTCATACTCTTTACCACTATGTTGCAAGATATTAGGTGCAGGTGGGAGATATGGTTTAGGTAATGGAAGGGAAATTGGAGTTGTTTGTGCTTCCTGATTGTTTCTAGTGTTATATGTATGAGCAATGGTATTGTAACTCGATTGCTATGAAACATTGTTACTATCAAGTTGTCTTGTAAAGTTCAAGATATCTCCCAGAGCTAATGGTTTTTGTTTAGGTGGTTCAAGGATAAGCATAGGTTTATTTTGAACTTGTGATTGTTGTAAGGGTGGATAGAGGATAAGAACTAGCTCAAGAGATCACTTGAAGGGATATATAAAGTGCATAACCTCAAAATAATTATTCTTATTTTCATGATCTCTTAGTGAAGGGGAGTCTAATGTCACTTCATCATCTTCATCTAAGGAAGCTACATTACTATTGTTTGAAAGATATTTGTCAATGTTGTCATTTTATTACTTCATGATATCTTCCCTAGTAGGAGAGCTTTTAGGAGAGGAGCAAATAAGATGTTGATCACATTCTATGATTAGATTTTGTAAAGTGACATCATCACAAATAGGGGAGGCATCAAGAGAAGAATTCTTAACAATGATTGGATCCTTTTGTTCAAGTAGATGTTCCCAAGTGGGAGAAGCATTAAGAGAGGGAGAAACAAGATTCTCATGGATCTCAATGATTGTATCTTCTAACTCTAAACTCTTCTTCACAAATAGGAGAGATACTAGGAGAAGAACAAATGTGATTGTCATGATTGTCCATGATTTCATCCTTTTTCACTAATGTCTCATTCTCTTGTGCCATAATATATTTCCAAGTAGGAGATTTTTTAGGAGAGGAGTTTTCAAGATTATCATGACTCTCAATGGGTCCATCTTCTAACACCAAAATACCTTCGTCGCAAGTAGGAGAGATATTAGGAGAAGGGCAACTATGATTATCATGATTGTCTATGCTTACATCCTCTTTCACTAAGACATTCTCACAAATAGGAGAGATATTAGGGGATGAGGGGATGATGGGAAATGTGGTAGTATGGAATATGTCAACAAGCTCAATCTCTTTCACTAAGAGACATTCATGACTAACATGCTTGTTAATGCATTTTTTCTTGGAAAACATAGAAAGGAAAGATACTAACATTGTGTGAAAAGTAATCTATCCCACTTATGCAATTGACTGATTATGCTACATGTAAAACCTCAAAATTATGTCTTTTAGTCCCAATTTTTATGTTTGAAAAATGCACTTGAATTGACTAATTAACCTTAATGTAAATGATTGCAGAAAATAGAAATTCTAGAAACTGAAACAAAGGTCTAGGTACAACAAAACAGAGAGTAGATAGAGGTTGAAAAACACTCAGAAATTGATCTAAAAAGCCTATATAGGGACTCATTTACCCATGGGTGAATGCATCCTAGGTCAGGGTTTTAAAAAAGTGAAAAATGAAAATTTTGAGTTGTTTTATGTGTTTTATGTGTCAGGTTTCAAACTGTAACTTCTATAACAAATTTTCCAGAATTTAATGACCTAATGCAAGTGAAATGATGGATAAATGATGAACTATAGGACACTTTTTGAAATGAAAATTTGACTCAATTTTCTTATTTAAATGATTGAAAGTATGCTATTATGTAAATACTATGCAAAATCAATCTAACATTATGCAAATTTTGTTGGATTTTCAGATTTAAAATGAACGTGAAATGCAAATTTACACCCAAAATGAAATGCAATGTTATGTCAAATTTATAAATCCTAAATGAAATGAATTGATTCAAATTCTAGATCTAGGGTTTGAATGCACTACAAATAAAAAATTAGAATGTTCAAAACTCAGGTTTACCAAAATGAAACATAGAAAAATAGGGTAGGGTTTAAACACATAGGGTTTTATACTAAATTTGGACTATTTCACTAAACTTACTATAAATAGAAATGGAAAAATGGGGTGAATGAACCAAACTATTCTTCTATTTCATTCAGGAATTGAGATCCCCCAAGTTAAAATCCACTTTCAACTCTTAGGTGAGTGAATTCTTTGAGGAATCTCTTTTTGTGTTAGGACAAGGGTCTAGGTCAAACAACACTTTGGGGAGAAAGATTAAAAATATCAAATGAACTCCAAAATGAAATCTATCACTTGGTTTGAGTAGATTAAGCATAAAACTAAAGGAACCTACAAAGCTTCTGGTAGATTTGGAAGGGATAAATGTTGTGTACCTCTCACAAAATGGTGTTTTTAGAAGCTGTCTGAGGACTCATTTTCCCTATGGAAAATGGGTCTTGGGTAGGGATCTTCAAAATATGTTTTTGGCTCTATGCTCCTATGTCTACACTTCTAGATTCCTGATTTTCACAATTGGATAGCCAAAAATAAGTTCGAGATTTGAGTTTTCATGAGATGACAACAAAGGTGACAACTTTGACAACTTTGCAATTTTGCAACTTTGAGATCTTCAACTTTTCTTTGACCTGCAAATCTACAACACACAAAGAGAAAAATGTTTTTTTTTGGTGAATGGGGGTTTGCCTTGGTCAAACCCCATTTTGGTAATTAAACCTTGAAATGAAATGAAATAACATAAAAGGAATGATGAATGAACAAGTCAATGTCACAACTCACCAAACCCTTAATTAAACCTTTGAAGGACTAAAATTTCGATGTTGAACTTGCATGAAAGGAATTCAATGGATGTGGATCTTGATTATTGAATCTTGCTTTGAGTCTTTGACTTGAATGCTTGAAACCTACATCATAATGTGAGCTCCAAAAACATGCATGATCGCAAAAGACTTTGACACAATGATTGGATCTTGAATGTTACAACAAATGATGAAATCTTCTCTTGAAGGCTCTTGACAATAATATTGGGCCTTGTAATTGATCTCTAAAAATATAATGTTGATTTGATAAAATAGCCTTGTATTTATAGACATTTATCCTTAATTTCCCAAAATTCAAATATCACAAGTATACATTGAAATATAGATTGTAAAACATTAAAAAACCACCAAAAAAATATTTTAAATTAGGGTCCTAAGGTCTAAGTGAGGACCCATTTTCCCATGGGCGAATGGGTCCTAGGTCACTCACCTAGGACACACATTGCTCAATGAGAAGTGTTATGTTTAGGCATTAATGAATGCCGGGTTTCCTCTTTAGAAGATGTGATTAATAAGGCTTGGATTTGAATTAAAGGGGCCAATTAAGGAAAATTAAGCTTAATTAATTAAAGGAGCCTTACATAAGTGTGAAAGTGTAAAGGGGTACACTTGACAACACCAAAAATAAGGCACAATTAAGTCCATTTTAATTAATAGGGCCCTAAACTTAATGTGAATATGTAAAATACATATTAAGACACTAAATTAAGGCATAATTAAGTTCATTTTAATATAAATTCCAAATTAGGTTTGAAAATGTAAAGGGATACATTTTTCTACACTACATTTTGTTTCCCATCTTTGAAAAATATCACTATCTTTTTCTTCCCATAAACACAACTCTCACAAAAGTCCATGTTAATACATTTCATACCTGGAAATAACTTATTAGAATGAAATTTCATACCTTTATCACTCATATGCCCAAGTCTATGATGTCACAATGTTGTTTTTGCACCTACAATAGTTTTTCCCATAACTCTTGTTATTTCTACAATAACTATTGTAATTGTTTTTGCAACAACTTTTCTTGCTATAGCTTTTCATGCAACAACTAATGTAGAAGGAACAATATTACCATTACACGAGTATAAAGTACCTAATTTCACACCTTTAGCTACTACCAAAGAACCTTACTAACCTTCAAAATTTTATTTGTAAATGTAACTATGCATCCTTCATCTCCTAGCTGTCCTACTGAAATTAAATTCCCACTCAACTTTGGAACATGCATTAACTCTTGTAGCAACCATTGATTTCCATTTTGTAATTTAATTTTTATTCTTCCCTTTCCAATAATCTGACAAGGTTCATTATCTCCTAAATATACCAATCCAAAATCTCCTTGGAATTAATCAAGCAAATAATTTCTATGGGGCATAGCATGAAACAATGCCCTTGAATCTATTACTTATGAACCATCAACATTATCTAAGGAAAGAATTAAAGCATCATCATATAATTTACTTACATCATTTTCTTCTTTGTTATTATCTTGTTGTTTGTCTCCTCTGCTTTTCTGAGACCAACAATCTTTCTTCAAGTGACCTATTTTTCCACAATACTAGCAATCCTTCTTGCCTCTAGACTAAGACCTATTCTTTGATATCCCTCGCGACTTTCCATGACCTCCAGGGATTTTCCCTCTCTCCTTTGATATTTCCATTTTCTCTAAATTCAAAACATTACCCAATGTTGAAGTCTCACCTATGCTCTTCCTTTGAATCTCCTCACTCAGAATCACACTAAAAACATCATCAAATTTTAATGTATTTGAACCAAAAACAAAGTTACTTACAACCAAAACTAATTTCTTCTAGCTTACTGGCAAAAAACATAGAATTAAGAGAGCTCAAAATTCTTCATCAAAACTAAACATTTACAGAAGTCAATTGACTTGTTATTATATTAAATTCATTCAAATGGTCTGTTACAAAACCTCCAACCATTTTCATATTAAATAACCATTTCATTAAAAATACATTATTTGAAGCCAAATGTTTTTCATACAATTTTTCTAACATTTACATCAATTCCTCCATTATTTTCACTTTGGATATATTAAATGCCATAGATGGTGCCAAGAACAACCAAATACTTCCTAGTGCCTTTCTATCTAAAATTTCTCATTCTTCATCTAACATTAGTGGTGATTTCTTTGCTTTTCCACACAATGGTTGCCAAAAATATTTCTCATATAAATAATCTTCCATCTGCATTTTCCATAATTGATAATTCAAGTTGCTGAACTTTTGACCTTCAATTTTTCTTCTTCATACATTTCTCCCACCAAAGCTTGACTCTCTCTTGCCAAATAGTTGAATAACACAACTCTGATACCAATTGTTGGGATTTACTAATAGGATAGAGCAATAGATTAACCAATTATAATGAAAATGACTAAAATAAAACAAAATATATATATATAGAAAACAAATATTCAACATGGTTCACCTAATGTGGGCTACATCCATAGAAACAGACGTCCAATATTTTATTATATCCAACAAAATACAAGCTACATACACTTGCAGCACTCTCTACATATGCATTTCCACTCACATTATTCACATAAAAATGCAATCCAACTTGTTCCTATGTGACCTTACACATTCTCAATCCTTGACTCTTGACCTTCCACATTCCCAGGAAGTCAAGAAAAACAACCCATTTATGGCAGTTACAAAACAACCAGTTTTTGGCAATTCTGAAACTATTTTTCAAACAGCTCAATTTTATTAACAAAAAAACCTTTATTAAAATAAAATATTAATTTAGAGCATGATCAGGCTCCATATACCAACGAGAAATTCAATCTCTATCCAAATATGATTCAATGAATGAGATACATGGCTTGGACTACCAAAACATGAAGATCTTAAACTTATATGCAAATCTAAAAATTAAGTTACCTTAATATGGAAATACCATGATTAGATCCATCCTCTTTGTGATGTTAGAAATCAACCACATAACATGCTTATAAACACTACCTATGCGAACTCATAACAACAATATGTAAATAATAACATCACCATAAGATAGCAGCAATGAGGCACAAATTAGCAACACAAGATCATCATATAATACATGATTTACATGGAGAAACCCTTGCAGGAAAAAAACTCCACCAAGAAGAGAGGCCAAGTATGCATTATCTTCAAAAAAATGAGATTACAATACAATCACTTACATTCTCCTCTTTGTCTCCACCATGGAAGCACTTGTACACCTATGAAAAACCTTTTTATGCCTTTGTCCTTTTTCCTGCAATGAAACTCTACATCCAACTATTGCTCTTATTTTCTACATACAAGAGGCTAAATTTATAGACTTGTGAAGACATCTAATACACCAAATATGGCACCCAAAGATGACCCTTTATTCTGAACATCCTCAACCTTTGGATTTCTACCTCAGAATGTGAAAGGACAATGGTTTTGGCTCCAATACTTTCCCTCCAACTTGGGCGCCCAAACTTGGAAGATAAATATTACATTAAATGTAATAAATGATAGAATGCTAAGAGACACCTATTGCCTCTTTCCAATCACCCACTTAAAGAGTACTAAAAATCACTCATTTGTCCTTTTCCTTATCTTTTATTATCTCATTCTAGGCATCCACATGTGGGGAAAACAATATTAAATATTTATGTCCATAAGTCACTTTTACCATTGCTAGTGGACCCATCACCCTTTATGAATATATTACAAACAATTGTGAGAATTAATATTATAAAATATTTTCCCAATACACCTTAAGTGCCTAGAGACACTTTCCAAGGATTTTGGAAGCATGCAATATGACATAGGATTTACAAGGTAGATGACACCTTAATCATAACAACTTTGAGCTTCTACCTATTAGTTAAATATATAGGTTAGTACTTTTTAGGTTAGATCATTGTATGTTAGGTATTTATAGGTTAGTAAAATTTGTACATTAAAAAATTGTAGGTATGCTTTGAACTAGATTCCCTTAAAATTAGACCCACTTGTTAAATTTGTAGGTTAGAATATTGTATGTTAGTAAAAATTAGAATTGCTTAGAAATTGTACTTGCTAGTTGAATGTGTACATTAGAAAATTATAGGTTACTAATTCATAAGTTAGTAAATACTAGGTTCACATAGAAATTGTACCTGTTAAATTTGTAGGTTAGTAGTTTGTAGAATAGTAAATACTAGGTGAACACTTAGGAATTGAACTTTTCAAATGTGTAGGTTAGTAGTTTGTAGGTTCATTAATTGTAAGTTAGTATATACTAGATTTATTTAAAAATTCTACATGTTAGTTAAGTTTATATTTTAGTAATTTATATGTTAGAGCATTATAAGTATGGTAAATACTTTACTAAGTTTACTATAAGTAAATAGTTTGTTGGAAGCTTTGCAACATGAGCATGAAGTATGGATGGTTGTGTTGGTTGTTCCTATGTTGCCATTGATGACGACATGGTAATAACAGTATGGTAATAACTATATTTGAAGTTTGCTTGGTTTACCAGAAGTTGTTCTTTGTCGGTAATACTCCTTTGTGATGGATTAGTGTGTTGGTATTTGAGTTTGAAACTCACTGCAAGATCTGATATGACTCTAATATCCTAACCATATTTTCTTGACTCATTCAAATAGCTATATGCTAGATCTTGAGATGTCTTTTACCAGTGAATAGAAAGTTATCTCTGATAGAGTTTAACTTTGTATCCTACTATTGTTCTGTGTGTGGTATACTGTGTGGGAGACTCCGCATTTTACTAAGGTGAACATTCTTATGTAGCGGTTTTTCTGATAGTCTCTTTATAGGTAATATGATGGGAAATTAATGTGTTCTCAGATCCAAAAGGTGTTTACTTTGGGGATTATTTGTTGGTTTGGAGAATTATGTTCTAGTCTTGGCCAACTTAGCGAATGCAATATATTGATGAATAGGAAAATGGATACCTTTTTGGGATATCACACTTTTCTCACTCAACCATTCACTAATGTCCTAAGGGTCCTAATTGGATTGACTAACAACCTCAAAAGGTGAGCCAATTCTTAATTAGGAGGGTCCTAGGAAGGGGTTCTTTAAGTTCTAAGGGGTTCACCACCAAGCAAATTCTTAGAAAAGAAAATGTTGGAAAACACAAGGTGATATGCAAAATGACCTAAAACTAGAAATGTAAGCTAAATGAGATGCAAATGATGAAATTATGCAACACCAAGTTAGCATATGTGTACTTGGGAAGTTTGGAGGTGTGACAAGGATTTTGGAAATGCAAAGAAGCTGTTGAAAAGTGCTATGGAGGACTAAGACGCCTAGAGTGGCGTATTAGTCCCGTTGCTATTTTTCGGGGCAAATATATAGTCTTCGGATGTTGAAACAGAATCACGAAGAATCTCTAAAAAATACCCCATGGAGGACTAAGACGCCCAAGGTGGTGTATTAGTCCTGTTTTGAATTTTTGAAGTCTTTGAATGTGGTCCTGAGGGTTGATGTCTACACTTTCTTCTTCTCAGATCTGAGGTCCTAAAACTTCCAAATCTGGCCTGTAGGTGAGTTTCCATGAAGATGACAACTTTGGCAATGCAAAATTTGCAACTTTTCAATATTGCACTCCAAATGATCTTCAAGTCTTCAACCTAGATCTACAAATACAAACACACAAGAGAGGGAAAACTTGTTGATTGTTAGTTAATGGGGGTTTGCCTTGGTCAAACCCCTTTTAGGTAATTAAACCAAATGATGAAATGAATCATGAAACATGAAATATGTAAATGGTATCACCTTGTATGATGTATTGTGAAGAAAATCTATAATATACCATGTAGTGGCCATGAAGAATGTAGATCTTGGATCTTCGAATATGATGTGAACAATGGTTGCAAATAGATCTTCAATGTTACATCCACAATCTTGGCTCAACAACATGAATGGAGGCACTAAACCCTTGACATGATGCTTGAATCTTCATGATGGCTTCAATACTTGATGAAATTCTCTTGAATGCATAAACTTGCCTTAGGAATGAATACTTGAATGTTTGTTATCTTGTTATATCAAAAATGAGTGGAGGAACCTTGTATTTATACTTATTCATGCTTAATATCCTAAAATTACACCACAACAAGCTAACATATGAAATCATTAAATAAAGGAGGATAAATCCTACCCAAATTTGAAATTGAATCCTAAAAATAAGCCAAGGATGACTAAGATGCCCTAGGTGGCGTCTTAGTCCCAAGGCTTAATTCTCGGGGCACAAATTCCAAAAAGGAACCTATTTTGGTGGTTTCAAAATTAGGGTCCCAAGACCCATGGAGGGAAAAGATGCCCTTGGTGGCATTTTAGTCCCAGTCCACA
The DNA here is from genome assembly GCA_007258455.2 of Sequoia sempervirens. Classification (NCBI taxonomy): domain Eukaryota; kingdom Viridiplantae; phylum Streptophyta; class Pinopsida; order Cupressales; family Cupressaceae; genus Sequoia; species Sequoia sempervirens. Next base: position 34,369 of record VDFB02213372.1, read on the forward strand.
AATCAAGGACACACAGACAAAGACATTAAATGATCATTTATCTTTTGATGTTTTTCGGGATTTTCCATAAAAATATATGGTTTATTAAGCTTGTGGATGCAAAATAAGACCAATTAAGCCATAAAGAAGCATAAATAAAGCAAGGCAGGCCCAAACAAGTGTGAAAATACAAGGGTATGCATTTTACTACACTACATATATTATGAAGTCTAATAGCTAACTTGGCATAATGCACTACATGGATAAAATGTTTAAATATTATATGGTATCGACGAAGAAGGTTTTGATTATTTTGTGTTCATCTAATTAGGCCGACCTAATTGATGAATAAGATATACTTGTATATATAAGATGAAATATTGAAGAAAGGTTTGTGGTGTGAAAGTAGAAAAGGAAAATATGATATACAAGAGAAGAGAGTGAGAAGGAGAAGTGAATGTGAATAGAGGAGAAGATCATAGCCTAAATGCTTTATTAATAGTGATCAGTATAGAATTGTTGAGCGACTGCTATGTGAGATAGTACTTTATATTCTGAGCTTTAGTGGAATTGAACCCTGCACATTGAAGGTGTATTCTTTCAGCTCATTCTTTTGGCAGTGAGCCATCTTTTGTACTTAGGTTGTGAGACTTTTAAGGATAGTGAGTCCTGGCAGTGAACCCTGTAACATTTTGTATCTAGATATAATATATTGTGAGTTAACCCTCACCGTGGTTTTTCCATGTAAAAATCCTGGTGTTCATGTGTATGATTGCATTGACTTATTTCTATGTTTTCTCCTGCTGATTCATACATAATTGTGATAATGTTTAAGTGGATTTTATTATGGGTTTGTGGAATAATGATTCACCTCCCCTCTCAATATTCTGGATGTTCAACAACTGGTATCAGATCTTGGTTCTTCGGAAGAACCCTAATAGCTTGAAGAAGGTCCCAAAATTTGAATATGAGATTTTTTTTCCTTTGAAAGTAGTATCTACTGAATTTTTAGAAGAAATGGAAGTTCTGAAGGACAAGTTGATAAAATCAAATGAGTACATTGAAAAGCTACAAAGTAAAAGTATGGAAGCATGCGATATGTTGACTGAAGGAGAAGAAATCATTACTAGCCTACTGGAACAATTGGATGAGAAGAAAATAACTGAAGAATCTCAGGAAATTGAAATTCAAAAGAAGATGGGTGAATGCACAAAGCTTAAATTAGAAGTAGAAATCTTGAGATCTAATTTGGAAAAGGCAAGAAGTTTTGAAGACAAATTTAAGATAAGCTTGGTGATGCTTGATAAATTAATTACTTCTCAAAGATTGGAAATGGATAAGAGTGATTTAGGGTTTGAGGAAGGTCAGAGTTCTAAAGCAAAGAAATTCATTGGTAAGAAGATGCAACACAAAAATAGAAAAATCAAGGAGCGAAGAAGCAATTCCAAAAAAAAACATGTCAAATGACATGATGCTAAAAGGTATTTATATTTCAATTGTGCTTGTTATTTCTGCAAGAAATTTGGTCATAAGGCAAAGGACTATAAAAGTAATAGGAATGATTCTCTATCTTTCCTCGACAAATGTTTTAAGAGCAAGAAGAATGGATATAAATATAGTCTATTGGATAAAAAGGAAAATGGAAAGAACAATGTTGTTTGTTGTAAGTGGAGAAATCTAGAACACTCTGATAGTAACAATGGAAGAAAGAAAAACATATATCCAGCGAAGAAGAATGAGCAAACCTTTGATCTGGAAGAAGCAAGAAAGGAAATGGAAAGGATTTGGAGAAAGGAATCATCAGTCTTATATGTGTTGACCTCCGATGCAGATACTCCTGTCAATTTCTAAATAAAAGTAGTGGCTAAGGGGGAGCAATCATCAAAAAATTTAAGAAACCCCCTCATTGGTACTTGTGTCATATCATGATAGAAGTATACTTAATAAGATTAAGGTATTTTCACACTAACATATGTGAAGAATGAAGTCTACAAAATTTGAAAGAATGGAGGCATACACAATTTTTGAGGAAATCTACCTGCAAGTTGAAGCATTTATTGCAAAATCATTCAAAATGAAAGGAATAAGTTCAGATAATTTTTAAAGCCTATGTATTTTCGGAGAAGCGTGCAAAGGAAGTTTAGAAGGGAAATCAAAGTTTTAAAATTTGAAGAAAATAACAGTTGGATCCGAAGTGAGCTCTGAAAGAAGGATATCTATACATTTCTTAGTTGGCATTTTTAGAGGTATTCTTGTTTGCACAATATTTCACTTTTATTGCTATGGATAATTCAAAGATTGTGAATTGTGTGGATAATGCTAGGTTGAAGAGATATATGAGGAATGTGTCAGAAGAGTCTATTGGTGTATTCTCTTGCATCCCTCCAAGAGTGTTTCCTATAGAAGATATCTATGCATATGTTTACAACAAGATTGAAGAAATGTCGTCAGTTCAGTTGAACATGCTTTGAGAAAATGAGAAAGATTTGGATGTTTGGAGGAAAGTTCCCTTTTTGAATTTGAGAAGAAGTATATTCGAATAGTGTTGAGCATAATTCATAATGAATCCTTGATTAATGAGGCACATTTGGTCACAAAATTTATTAGAGATGTAATTGGTTTATGTTCCTTCAAACTAGTTCCTAAATTGAAAGCTATGAATGAGAAAGAAATGATTGAGGTAACAGGTGCGAGTTATAAAGTAAATGAGATTGGTTTGAGATCGATTTTTGATCTGGTAATAAGGTATGCTTCTATGGTTATTGGTCACAAAGTTTGTATCCCTAACAATGACTCTACACTTTCTACTGCTGTGGTGCATATTGTTGTTGATATGGTAATAAGAGGTATGGAATATGAATTGTGTGAACTACTTCACATACATCTTTTGAAGAATTTAAAGGAGATCAAGAAGAGTAAGAAGAATACATTTTGGTATGGCAATTTGGTTGTTTGTCTACTCTTTTACTTTTTGAAAGAGTTACCGGTAATAGGAAGGTTAGAATGGTCGAATTCAAAGCCTATTGCCTATCAAATTAGGAATTTCATGATAAATCTTGGTAGTTTGGATGCACAAGAGTCTACCCTTGCTGCATTCTTTGGAACATTTCAGATGAGTATGAACAAAAGGTCTAGGATTCTAGTAAGTGTTGTGGAAAGATACTTTGGAAACATGAATTTTCTTATGTCTACAGATTTCTGTCACATGGAAGCAGTTGAATCAAGGTTATTTTGGATATCTGAATTGGATTATGAAGTGTTAGAGGATGAAGTTGATCAATATGCTAAAATTCTCTTGGAAATCCCTAAGCATCTCAATAAAGAAAGTACCTCCGGTAGCAGAACAAGGAAGAAAAGGAAGAGTATAGTGAAGCAAGAAGTTGCAGAAGAAAGTAAGCTTGAACATGAGCATGAAAGAATGCATATTCAGAGGGCTTTGGAAGAACTTTAGAAGGTTATTCCCGATGCTAATTTTGATTCATCTATTTCTGTTGTGGAGAATCTTCGTGGCATGATTAATTCTTTAAAGGTCTACATCTTTGGACTTAAATTTTTTGATGGAATCAGGTCTGATGAAGAAAATTTGGAAGATATCAAAGGAAAATGTACAAATGCACATGATCAAGTAATGAAATAATTGGAGAATTTACAAGGTTGTGAAAAAGAGGCACAAGAACTACTTTCCTTTTTCCTAGATTGGTATGGTAGTACACTGGATATGAGAAATGAGATAAGGATGAGTGAGTCTCGATTGAGCACTCAGGCAGATACATATAGGTTAGCAAAAGATAAAGATAATCAAAGGTGGTCCTACATTGTGCAACTTAAGGACAAATTATTCTCTCTGTAGGATCGAAGGACAAATATTATCAAGAAGTTTGTGGCACTCAAAGACATGATTAAACTCATACATACTTTTGTTTCTAGTGCTCTTGGCTGTATTGGTGAATTATCAGAGATCAATCTTAGTCCCAATACTCTAGCAGATGGTGTAGAGTCCTAACTAAACTTGAGCTATTTTACAAGACTCTTGTCAGTGCAAAAGTTTCAGAGGAAGAAGGTAAAACATCATGGAAGGCTATCTTGGAGAATCTTAGAGGTTCTTCTTTAGGTTAATTTAAAGTTGTGTTCATTTTGGTTACATTTTGATGCATATTCACATTTATATGGAACCCATTCCTTTGTCATTGATGTCAAAGGGGGAGAGATAAAGATATAAAGAGATAAAGGATTTTTTTTTGTGAAGAACAGTTTTGATAGGGGGAGTTGTCAGAGCATTTAGTTGCAGTATACTGGAAAAGTCTTTTTTAGTCATGCATGTTGCCATCAATGCCAAAGGGGGAGATTTTTGGAAGCTTTGCAACATGAGCATGAAGTATGGATGGCTGTGTTGGTTGTTCCTATGTTTTCATTGATGTCAACATGGTAATAACTATATGGGAAGTTTTCTTGGTTTACTAGAAGTTGTTCTTTGTTGGTAATACTTATTTGTGATGGATCAATGTGTTGGCATTTGAGTCTGGAACTCATCGCAATATCTGATATGACTCTAATCTCCTAACCATTTTTTCTTGACTCATTCAGATAGTTATATCTTAGATCTTGAGACTTCTTTTGTTGTGAACAAAAAGTTATCTCTGACAGAGTTTAACTTTGTATCCTACAATTGTTCAATGTGTGGTATACTGTGTGGGAGACTCTGCATTTTACTAAGGTGAACATTCTTATGCTACGATTTTGCTGATAGTCTCTTTACAGGTAGTATGATGGGAAATTAATGTGTTCTCAGATTCAAAAGGTGTTTTCTTTGGGGATTATTTGTTGGTTTGGAGAAGTGTGTTATAGTCTTGGCCGACTCAATGAATGCAATATATTATGAAGACTAATATCCAACTTGGCATAATGCACTACATGGATAAAATGTTTAAATCTTATATGGTTCCGACGAAGAAGGCTTTGATTATTTTGTGTTCATCTAATTAGGTTGACCTAATTGATGAATAAGATATACTTGTATATATATAAGATGAAAGATTGAAGAAATGTGTGTGGTGTGAAAGTAGAAAAGGAAAAAATAATATACAAGAGAAGAGAGTGAGAAGGAGAAGTGAATGCAAACAAAGGAGAAGATCAAAGCCTAAATGCTTTATCAATAGTGATCAATATAGACTTGTTGAGTGGCTGTTGTGTGAGACAGTACTTTATATTTTGAGCTTTAGTGGAACTAAACCCTACACATTGAAGGTGTATTCTCTCAGTTCATTCTTTTGGTAGTGAGCTACTATCATTGTATCTTGGTAGTGAGCCATCTTTTGTACTCAGGATGTGAGCCTTTTATGGACAGTGAGTCTTGGTAGTAAGCCCTGTAATATTTTGTATCCAGATATAATATATTGTGAGTTAACCCTCACCATGGTTTTTCCCATTCTAGATTTTCCATGTAAAAATCTTGGTGTTCATGTATATGATTGCATTAACTTGGTTTTATGTTTTCTCCAGTAGATTCAATCAGAATTGTGATAATGTTTAAGTGGATTTTATTATGGGTTTGTGGAATATTGGTTCACCCCCCTCTTAGTATTCTGGATGTTCAACATAGTTAATACATTTTAATATTACCCCCTTAGCAAATTAATAAATAACTGATTTTGTGCACTTCTGTACACACACCCCACCTGAGGTAGGGACCCTCTTTTTCTTGCTTTCATTTCTTGGTTTTGCTCTAGGTCAAACCTTTTCCCCTTAAGGGATAGGTTCCTCTGGTTTTTGGGTTTGTTTCACCTGATTGAACTGATGCTCTATCTGCACTATAGGTGTTTTTTATTGTGGTAATTTAATCTCAAGTTACTTCTAAAACTCCAAAATTTCACCAAATTTTCACCTGGGAACAAGGTTAGGCAAGTCACACTGGGTCTTGGGAATTTCTTCTCTTGGCAGATTTTCTGAAGGAATTCATTTTCAAAGATTGCACCTATAGATGGATTCCCTAGATTGTGAATATTTCAGAGAATCTGTGGAACCCTGGATTTTTCGAAGGGATGATCTTTCGGAGAATCCATCGATGGCCGGATTCCCCAAAGATCTGTCTATTTAGAGAATTCGGCCCCTTCCGGATTTTCTGAATCCTCCTCCCCATCACATTTATGAAGTATGAGGGGTCACATCATAGCATTTATGGATTGTCAGGTGTTGTACCCGAGATGCATTTATTGTCATTTTGGGGTCTTTTAAGTTATGAATTCACCCTTTCTCCTCATTTTTGCATTGTGCTTTGATTAGGGTGACCTCCATTTTTCTCTCAGCCTTTGGTATTGACGATATGGGCATTTGCGTTTTGGGAGTTTTGAATCGATCTTCAAGTGCTTTCTGCTTGTTGGCTTCATTTTGTCCTTGGTTGAAAGGTATGAGCGCTTCAACCCTTTATGATTTTAGTTCGATTTTGTAGAGTTTCAGTGATTTAATGATGTGTGCCTCCATGGTTTATCTCTTCATAGTTGAATTGATAAATTCAAAGTGTTATTTGCATGGTTCTATTTACTTGTGCTTGGTGTGTTTGGGTTTTCATGTTGAATGATAGATTTTGAGAATGCTCATGATGTCCCTTTATGATTTCTTGGCATCCATTTAATTTCGTTCAAACTGGGGCATCATTAGGGTTCCTCTAAGATTTTTTCAATGGAAACCTAGGGCATGTGAATTTTATAAGAGCTAAGGTTTGCATCCATGGTCTTTAACTATGAATAGTGAAATTCAAATCAACTTATTAATAGATGAAGTTTGATTTGTTAAGACCTAGCTGTAGTTACCCTTGCCCTAGTTTTGGTTAGCGGATTCAACTATATTATGATGATGTTCAGAGTTTAAGATCTCGAGAAATTTTGTAGGTTCATGCTTTGACTCTCGCCTAGGGTTTGAATTTGAATCATTTTAAGCTAAGTGGGTATGAGTCGAGAGTCAGGTTTTTTTAAGACTGGAAAAATGAAAGGGTGAATAACGAACTTTGGAAAATCCACCCCTAGGCAGGTTCTCTGAAAGTTAGTTCCTTCAAAAAATCCATGCTAGTGCAGATTCTTTAAATCCGTTGAACTCTCAGAACTCCAAAAGGTGTTGGGTTTTGGTTGACACATTGGGAGGACTTCAAGTATAGTCCCGTAGTGGTTTTGTGGCATGAATTAAATGTTTTAAGTTAGATCATGGAGAATTGGCATCCTTCAAAAGTTCCATTGGGTCACGGATTCTCTGAGTATCTTGACATTCAGAAAATTCGTCCACCCGCAGATTCTCTGAAATCCTTCGAAGGTTAAAAAACTCGAACTTTGTGAGTGGCGAGGAATGAGTGCATGAATTTGACTTGATTATTCAAAGAGACGTTAGCGGGTGAAAGGTGACTTGGGATTGTAGTGAATTGAACTCTTTGGAAAATCTGCCTTTCTGCGGATTATCCGAAATCTGACAAGACTCCAAAATTATGAAGTTTTGCTTGATGGGGTGAATACTTGAATGATGATCACATTATGTTAGTAGAAGGTTGCATGGAGATTGTGAAGGGATTTTAACTTAAGTTGTGCTAAATTGACCCTTTTCAGAAAATCCATTCCCTCGTGGATTTCCCAAAAGTCTAGACCTTCAGAGAATCCATCTTTGGGAGGATTCCCCGAAAATCCCTTTATGACCAAAATCCCTGAGGACCTAATTTTTTTTAAGTCTGCTAATATTCTATTCTAAGGTCTTGGTAATGGAACTCTAGGGTTTCTATGATGTTTTAATGGTACTTTATGTCATGATTCATGGATTCTCTTGATTATATGATGTGATTGAATCTAATGCTTGATCATGCTCAGTGTTATGGTAATTATTGCTCCTTTCTAATAGATGTAGGTTGAGGCCAGTCCAGTAAAGGAATCCAATGAAAAGACATCAGAAGTTGGTCCTAAGGACCCCATACAAAAATAGAGCAAGGTTGGTGATACAAACATGGGACATGTGTTGGAAGAATGAAGAAGATCATCTCATTTTGCTATTTTGTGGTGTCATTTATTTCACCATGATATATGAGTTGCAACTACAAGATTATATCTTAGTTTGATCCGGTATTCTGGACCGATATCTAAACCGGTATGCAGTTATCATCCTCTGGTATTTTGGTCCGCAATCCTTTGCTATTAATTATTGTTTCTTGCAGTTTTGGGAAATGGTTTATGGTTGTTGGAAGCATGTATATTCATAATTTCATGTATTTAGATGCTCGTATGGTGTATCAACATTGCTCTGTTGTTGTATTTTTGCTATTTGGTCTATCTCTGGCTGACCTAATGGATAGGTGGCATTATAGTAAATTAATTTTGTTATGCGAATGTATGTGTGACCTATCTTAGGTCCATGCTGACATGATGTAGCATGTTGAGAGTTTGAATTTTCTTTGGAAATATTTTGTGGATGCTTGAAGCCGACAATTGGTATTTTTGGTGAATAAGGGTTGCATCTAATTAGGCCAGCCTAATTGATTCCTGCAGATGTATCAACTATATATTTTGGATAGTTTTGAGATTGTATATGATGAAGTTGATGATGATGTGAATGTGAAGAAGTGTGAATATGATGAAGTGTGTCAAGTCAGTTTACTGAGCTTCAAAGGAACTAAATCAACACTTGTTAGGTGTACATTATCGGTTCAATTTTTGGCTGTAAGCCATTTTGTCATTGTAATTTTGTAGGCAGTGAGCCTCTCATTTTGGACAGTGAGTCCTGGCAGTGAGCCACCCCTTTTGTAATATTTTATAACCGGTTATACTATATTGTGAGCTAACACTCACTGTGGTTTTTCCCATTTTGGGTTTTCCATGTAAAAATCCTGGTGTTCATGTGTTGTGCAATTTCATGTTTTGTTAATGCTCTTGCTTATCTTTACTGTAATATGCATTGGCATAATTATTTGGTATTTGTTCAATAAGTTTAAGAAGATAGTGATTCACCCCCCCTCTCAGTATCTTGGATATTCAACAAGTGGTCTCAGAGCCAGGTTCCTTCGAAGAATCCTAACAGCTTGAAGAAGATCCTGAAGATGGAACAAATGAATGATAAAGAAGAGCTCTAGGATGCACTTGAGGATCTTGACAAGGTTGAAAATAAAAATAGAGATTTGAAAGAAAATCTTGATCAAGTAAATGAATATGTTTGAAAATTAAAAGAGCAATTGAAGAAGTTCAAAGAAAGACATAGGGAAGTAAGAGAGTAGTTGAAGCAAGCTAATGAAGAGATCACAAGTTTGAAGGTGAAAATGGAAGAGAAGAAAATAATTGAATAATGTCTGAATAAAATGGTGCAAAGCAAATTTGATGAATGCACTAAGCTTGAACAAGAAGTGGTGAATCTGAAAGTAGATCTGGAGAAAGCGAAACTCTATGAAAATAATTTTAAATCTAGCTTAGAGAAGCTTGATGAGTTGATTTCAAGGAAAAAACCAAGTAAAGACAAAGGTGGCTTGGGAATGGAAGGAGGTGAAAACTCTAAGGATAATTAGAAGACTCAGAATAAAGGAAAGCAAAAAGGAAATTCAAGGAACTTTGCTAGAAGCCTACCTATCAGACAACCAAATACTCAAAGGTACCCATCCTTCAATGGTGTTTTCTTTTCATGTAATAAATTTGGTCACAAGGAAAAAAAGTGTAGTAGGATGAATGAGTTTCCTGGTTCCTTCTCTAGTCAATGCTTTTCATGCAAGAGAGTTGGACATAGAGCTAGTGAATGCAGAACACAGATGGTGAATTGGTTTAATGGAGGAATAATGAATCAAACTTTTAATGGCTACTGCTATACATTTAACAATTTTGGACACAAATCAATTCAATGCAGGTCAAGGGTTAATTGAGGAAAAACTAATCAGAAAATGTTGTCTGCTACAATTGCAATAAACTAGGACATACCTCAAGAGTTTGCAAAAGTAAAAAGGGAAAGTAGTTTGATTCGGTAGAAAATAATGAACCAGTGAAGAAAATTGACAAGAATGAGGTTAAGAAAGAAATGAATAAGATTTGGAGGAAGAAAGAAGAGCTTGAAATGATAGATGTGTTTGCACCCTCATCTAGTACAAAAAATTCCTCTGGGAATTAGACCTAGCAGGGTCTTAGGGGGAGCTTTAACAGAAAATTGTTTGAAACCCCTTGATGTTTGGTGTGTCAGTCTTTGGCACTAGGATATGCTATTAAGAATGGATAGTTAGAGGTTGTGCAAGTGGAACCGGAAGAAAAAGTAAAGGCATGATCACTTGTGGAGAAAATTAGGGTTTTCTATGTGGAGAAGAAGAGTTTTTAACAGTTTTTTGAAATCTATCACATTTAATGCGAATTAGGGCAGATCGTTGTTTTATAAAGTGAATGTGTAAAGCATTTTAATCACTTGTGCATTTAAAAAAATGAAGAGAATTTTAGAGAATTCTTGAGGCAATTTGGAGTTCGAGTTGTGCAAACCCTAGTTCTGGTTCTTCACAAAGAAAAAGGTATTCTACTTTTCTATGCAAGATGTGGGTATGTGTGAATCATCTTTTTGAATTGTTCGAGCTTGAAATTGTGAAGAATGGCAACCCCTGTAGTTGTTAAAGTGTCAGAGAGACCTAGACCATCATATAGGAAATATTCTATGAAGGTTTTTGAAGATGACCCTATGGGCGCCTTCTCATCAATCCCTCACGAGTTATGCCGATCAAGGACACAAGAATGTTCATTCGTGTAAAAACTAAGGAATTCAATCATAGTAAATTGATAGATATTTGTCAGAATGAGATCACTGGAGATAATTTATTGGTGAAACTTGAATACTAAAATATTGTTGCAATGAAATTAGACAAATGGAACTACTTTCCTAATTTCAGTTTCATGGTTGATGATAAATATGTGAAACTAGTTCTCAATAGAATACATGATAAATTCTTGTGGACTAAACGACCTCATCTGATAACTAAGGATGCAATTAAGGCTATTACTAGACTTTGTGATACCGTACCATTACCCGTGCTAAAAGTTGTGAAGAATGAAGTGGTGATGGATCTCATTGGCACCAAATATGACAAGAGAGCTCTTAAGACAAAGTCTATCACTAATATTGTTGTGAAATATACCACTATAATGATTGGTCACAAAATTTACTTCACCAATAGAGAGAACTCTATTTCTGCCACAACTATTTATACTGGTTTCAATATGGAAATTAATGGTGCAGACTATGACTTGTGTGAACTTCTCCGACAACAGTTGCTTGAGAATTTAAGGATGACCAAAGAAAGAAAGTATGCATTTAAATTCGGTTCTTTGATTATGTGTCCATTATTCTATTTTCTGAAGAGACTTCCTGGAAGGGATGATATGATGTTCTAGGATACATCCAAATCGGTGGCACATCAGATCTTTGATCACTTACATAATCTGGGTGATTTGAAGAACAAAGATAATGCTCTAACAACATTCTTTGTTGTATTCAAGAGCAACATGAATGAGAGAGAAAGGATTATGAAGAAAGTTGTTGAGAAATATAGAAATGATATCATATTTCATTTTTCTTCTGATGAATGTATGATTGAAGCAGTTGAACCCTAGACTTTATGGATTCAACCATTGGGTTATGAAATTAGAGAAGATGAAGCCAAGGGCTATGTACAGATGTTGCTGAAAAGTTTGAAAGATGCCAATGAACCTAGAATTGGCACTTATGCTGAAAAATCTATGGAGGTTCACTTGGATCACAAGAAGCCAATAATAAGAAAGAATGTGGAAAATAAGCTTAGAGAAGCTGGTTACAATGATGAGGAGATTTCTCAAGGAAGGGGTAAGAGAGAACATATGGAGGGAGAATCATTAGGTCTAAGGAGATTCAACTGGACTGCTCCTTCTAAACCCTCCATAGCCCCTGCAGTGAAAGTCGAACCCAATACTAATGATAAAGGTAAAGGATCAACTTCTTTCGGACCTACTACAAGACCTGGGAAAAGGAAAGAAAATCCTCTGGTGGTACGTGGGAAGAGATGAAAAAAAGAAAAATCTACAAGGGAGAAAAACCTTAGTGTCACTAATGATCAAGATGAAGAAGAGGAGGACCTTGAAGCAAAATTGGTAAGGAAAAGAAGAGGAAGTTTATCCTCTAGTGAAGGTGCTTCTTAGGAAGCTGGTATTGGTTCTAAAAGATTGCATATTGTGTTGGCTTCTGAAAAGGATGAAGAATAGGAATTTGTGTGCACACTAAACCTGAGTTGAAGAAAGCCAAGGTGTCTGAAGAAGCCTCCACAACCCTAGAAGAATAGAAGGACATTCCGGTAAGACCTGGTCCCCATTTCAAATTAGAGGTTGTACTCAATTCTTTGTTACATTTTGAAAACATGAAGCCTACAACAAAATATTATGATCAAATAGGGAAAGATGATAGAAAAACATTAATTTTAGCTACTATTCAATATGTTATCACATTGGATGTTAAGTGGGATGATGTGAAGAAAAATGTTCCTAAGAAAATGTAAGTAGCCCTAATGAAAATGAGATCAGAGGCCATTGAATTTGAAGAGAAAATCAAGAATGATGCATTTAATAAAATTGGATCTTTTTTGGCCCCAAATGATCTAGAAACCTTGAAGAAGATATGTGTAGATATGTTCTGGATGAAGAAAAGAGTGAATATTTTGATGAAAAGGGATAAAAAGCAAATAAAGAAAATAAGGAAGGAAACTATAGAAGTAATCATAGATACAACTGAGAAATATGGCATGCTTAGTTCTACACTTAAGTCTGGTGAAGAAATTTCTATTGAAGATGTTGAGGAAGATATTCCTCCTGGTACAAGTGATACAGGTATTTATGTGGAAATAAATGTTGTAGATGTTTCTCTAGATGTAGGCGTTGAAAATGATCCTTCATAAATGGAGAAGAAAAATGAGGGTGAAGTTGAGCCTGAAAAACATGATGATGCTCCTCCGGAGCATACTGAAGGTGAAAAAGATAATGTTGAAAAAGAAAAGGGTAGTGATGAAGGTGAAAAGGATAATACTGAAGGAGAACAAGGTGAAGGTGAAAATGAAAGAAATGATGAAGAAGGCAACAAGGATAAAGACAAAGATGGAGATGAAAGAGGTAAAGAAGAAAAGGAAGAAGAGAAAGAAGAAGAAGAAGAAGAAGAAGAGAAAGTGGAAGAAGAAAAGAAGGAAGAAGAGCAATATAAGGAAGAGGAAGAAGAGAAAAATGAGGAATTTGCTGGGAAGAATGAAGAAAATCTAAGTCAGGTTGTAGGATCTCAGAGATCTCTTGGAGAACTCTCCTCCAGTGATGATGTGTTGAAAGGCTTGCTATCCAAGCAAATCAAATTCTAGCTAGTGATTCCTCTAGAGCCTTTACAACTTCCTATGATTCAAGGTAGTGTAGACCTAGACAAAATTTCTACTATTCATAAGTTGGTATTGGGTGATGCATTGCATGCATCCGATATAAGAGAGATTTTGGAGACACTAGAAAGGAACAAAACTGATTGAAGATGCTCTTAAGGCATTGCAGGAGACAACACTCGGTACATCAATTGATACATCTCTCACTTTGGTAGAAAATTTGAGATTGTTATTGGACTCTTTTAAGGAGTATGTCTCCAAACTTGGTGAGAAGATAAAGCGAGAGGTTGAGGAGAAGCTGGTAGAGAAAAGGTTGTTGGCATTGCATGACAAGTGTGCTAAGGCACACACAAATGTAGAGAAAAATCTGGAAGCTGTGCAAATTTGTGATTCTGAAGCAAATGTTGTCTTTGCTTATTGCTTGAAGTGGCCAGATGCCACTCAGAGTATTAAAAATCTTATGAAATCCATTAAGTCTCAGTTGAATGATGTCTCTAGTACCTAAAATGCATCCAAGGATAGAGACAGATCAACCTGGAATGCCATCTCTTCTCATAGAGATAAATTCTTTATTTTACAAAAGAAAAAGGAATAAATCATCAAAAAATTTGGTCAATTAGGTGACCTTGTGAGAATGGAGTACACCCCGGTTGCCAATGCTTTGGAAAGTGTAGAGAAACTTGGGAAGATAAATATGACTCCTGGTACTCTGGATGATGTAGAGGATAGTCTGATGGATTTGGAATCCTTGAATAGTATGTTGATTGTTGCAAAGAAAAGTTGGGAGAATGGTAAATTTGTGTGGCAAGGTATTCTTAAGGAGCTTCAAGGATCACCATCCTCCAGTTAATGTCTTATTTCTTTGTTTTCATAATTTCTATTGAGATTCCCTTTGTCCTTGATGTCAAAGGGGGAGTGAAAAGTGATAGAGAAAGAAAATACTAGTGATAGGGGGAGAAGTGTTGTAAATAAGAGGTCTTGTAAATTTTGGCATATGTTGCAATCAATGACAAAGGGGGAGATTGTTGGAAGAACGAAGAAGATCATCTCATTTTGCTATTTTGTGTTGTCATTAATGTCACCATGATATATGAGTTGCAACTACAAGATTAAGTCTTAGTTTGATCTAGTATTTAAGACCGGTATCTGAACTGGTATGCAGTTATCATCCTCTGGTATTTTGGTCTGCAATCCTTTGCTATTGATTATTGTTGCTTGCAATTATGGGAAATGGTTTATGGATGTTGGAAGCATGTATATTCAGAATCTCATGTATTTAGATGCTCGTATGGTGTATCGACATTGCTTTGTTGTTGTATTTTTGCTATTTGGTCTATCTCTGGCCGACTTAATGGATAGGTGGTGTTATAGTAAATTAATTTTGTTATGCGGATGTATGTGTGACCTATCTTAGGTCCATGCTGACATGATGTAGTGCGTTGAGAGTTTGAATTGTCTTTGGAATATTTTTTTTGGATGCTCGAAGCTAACAATTGGTATTTTTGGTGAATAAGGGTTGCATCTAATTAGGCCAACCTAATTAATGCCTATGGATGTATTAGCTATATATTTTGGAAAATTTTGAGATTGTATATGATGAATTTGATGATGATGTGAATGTGAATAAGTGTGAATATGATGAAGTGTGTCAAGTCAGTTTACTAAGCTTCAAAGGAATTGAATCAACACTTGTCAAGTGTACATTATCAGTTCAATTTCTAGTTGTAAGCCATTTTTCCATTGTAATTTTGTAGGTAGTGAGCCTCTCATTTTGGATAGTGAGTCTTGGTAGTGAGACACCCCTTTTGTAATATTTTATAACCAGTTATACTATATTGTGAGCTAACACTCATCACAATTTTTCCCATTTTGGGTTTTCCACATAAAAATCCTAGTATTCATGTGTTGTGTGATTTCATGTTCTGTAAATTCTCTTGCTTATCTTTACTGTTATATGCATTGGAGTAATTGGTTGGTATTTGTTCAATAATTTTAAGAAGATATTGATTCACCCCCCCTCTCAGTATCTTGGATATTCAACAACATGTGGATTATGATGACTTTAAACAAAGAATGTTCAGAGATGCACCCTCTCAGTTGGCACAGATCATCACCCACATAGGATTGTCTCAAGCAACATAATTTCCACCCACCTTATAGTACCCAGAGTTGGTAATAGAATGTACCAATAATTATGATTTAGACAAGAGAGTAATTGTGGGGCCCCAGGGAAGAATCATGGCCAACTTGACTGAAGAGTTCATTGCAAAAACTTTCAACATTGGGTTACATCAGAAGTTGGTGAAGATTAACATCAAGGATGTTGAAGAATTCTATGAAAAGGAACTTGATAAGGCATTATTAATGATGAACAATAATTGGATTGCAAATCCAAAATCACATTACTCCAAGTTTCCCAAACAATTACATAGAAGTGATTTCAAAGTGGAGGATAATGATATGATAACTCTTCTAGGAAGGGTAATGGGATTGGAATATGCCTTTATATTTAGAAGTTTGATGTTCTACATCATCTCTCAGATTGTAAAAGGGACCCATTACCACTGGGCAGGAATCAAAAGTGATAACCTTGATGAGCAGTTGAGGAATGTATAGGAGAAGAAATATTTAACCATGACCTCATATCTAGTATATATGTTGGTCGGGAAACAAAAGTATAAAGGTTTGAGTTACAGGGGAGTCCTAGGTGAGGATAGAATATGTGATGTCTTTCCTCAACTCCATTTCAATACATCAAATTACAGGAGGGTTAATGATGCAATCTTCATGTACATTGTTAGATTATTGCAAGATGCATTACATGTTAGGATTTCAGCTGAGGCCATGGAGTTGATAAGGAAGTATGGCCAATGGTTTATTCAATTCCAGAAGTTCTCTTATATCAAAATATAAGGATCACCAGTAGTTCCATTCGAGCTACCAAGGTGCCCAACAAATAAGCTCATCCTACTGGAGGTGGCAAGGCAACTGGTGGCTTTTGATACAGTGGTGAAAGATATGCACAAACCAAGACTTGGATCAGAGTTCCCTTTGAGGATTGAAGTTTTGGAAACCTTCCTGTCTATCCAAAGTGCTCATTATGCTAGGAAGGAGATGGTACATTTCCATTTGTATTCACATACGAACAAGGATAACTTTGATCCCTATGGTATTGCTTAGAAACAAGCAAACATGGAATATAGACATAAAATTCACATAGAGGACTATTGGGCTAACTGCAGGGATGAATTTGAGGTGATTAGTTGAGAATGATTAGATTGCATAAAATTACCCATGTCCTTCACCAAGTGGATGATGATGATGACCCTTTGTAGCATCATGATTTTGAACAATACAAGGATAAGCCACTCCCTGTTGTTAACTAGTATGGAGATGAGGTTGTGGATCTCAATGTGATCAATGCTCCTATTTTGAGATACTCTAAGCTATGGGTAAAGCACAAGATATTGGAATTGGAAGCTGATGACACCAAATTCACCTATGACTTGATGGGATACCTTGAGTCTCATTCAGAGGAAGAAGAAGAGACAACTAAGGATGCCACAAAAGAGATTCCTTCATAGGAGGAAGGAGATAAGTCTCAATTTTTTATCAAAAGGAGAACAAGAAGCTAGGCTAAAGGAAAAGAGAAAAGGAAACCAATAGCCAAGGTAGAAAGCCCTCATAGGAGATTACTGAGGAAGGAACTGAAGAAGTTAAACCTCCAAAGAAAAGAAAGATAATGACTGAGGGCCAAAAATTGGTAAAGTCCAAAAGGGCCAAGGTCATTGAAGAAGAGACCACCCAATCTAAGGTGGTAGATATTGAGAGCTCTGGAGAGAAACAAGTCTATGTAAGGAGAAGTTCTCCTAAACATAAGGCAACTCCAACAGAAGATATGGATAAAGAGAAAAAGGTGACCATTGAGGAGGCACCTACTGATGATCTTATGAAAGGTATGGAGGAAACAACTATTGGCAATAATCTTCCATTTCATCTCCAATTCAAAATGTACAAGAAGGAAATGTCTCTCGTGTTCTTGATCAGCCACAAGAAAAAGAAGGAAACATTCCCAATAATCTAGAGGAAGAGATACTAGATGAAGAGGTTCCCACACCAAAAGATGGGAAACCGAATGATTTTGAGAAGTAATTTGAAGGGAGGGCCATACAAAATAAAGAGGAAACCTTTGAGGTTACAATGGAAATGCCATCTCAGAATCCACAAAAGGAACACACTGATATGCCACATATTGAGGTTGAAGATGATGATAATTCTGATGGAGAAAATCTTGGTAAGGATGAAGAGCAACAAAATCAGGAAAAGGGTGATGTGAATGTGGAGGTTGTTAAGGATAGTCCTCACCATGATCAATTAGAATGAGATACCTCTCAAGAGGATGTAGAAACAGAGCAACCAACTACTCCAGAATGGTTAGAGGAAAGGTTGAAGAAAAGGGCTATCATTGTAGAGGATGAGACTTCGAATTGGGATAATTTCTTGGAGAGTTAGGGACAACCAAAGGAGAGAAAGAGAGCAGGAACTGTCTCCAAGTTCTCCAGAGATGAATTTAGTAACAGGTTTATCCATGTGACCACTCCTACAAAAAATAAGTTCAAAGATGAGATAAGACCCTCTGATTACAAAGTTCAAACTATCAATTTGGGTCCTACCACAAAGGAGCAAGAAAAGGAAGAATTTTGGGAGTCATCTTAGGCTATCTTAAGAAGGTTGGACATTGAAACTAATGAGAAGGAGAAATTGCAAAAGCAATTGAAGGAAGTGTACAAATATGTCCAACACTTGGTTAAACCACTGCAAGCACAAAGAAGTGAGGGCTCTTCCTTCTTAGAGGGATTATTATCAAAAGAAACAGAGTTAGAAATTGAAAGGTTGAAGTCCTTTTTCAGAGACACACGGGAGTGGTTGCACAATGTGAGTGAAAGGGGAGATGCCATGATAGAAAAGGTACTATATATATATGAAAGGGAATCCTTCCTCTCTCAGGATATGACACAATTTCTCCTTGACTGTAAAAAACCAGATGATGCCATTTTCAAAGAATTGGAAAAGATATTGGGAGTTCCTATTGATGTGTTGGTCAAAGAAGGTGTCCTCACAATGGAGAATACACATATAGCTATGGAATGGATAGAGGCATTTAATTTTAGAAATGAGCTTAAAAAAAAAGCACCAAAGAAAATATACAAAGCTCGGGGTAAGGTTAAGGAAGTTTTTGATAGTTGCAATTCCTTTCTGGAGATTATCATTGGGAGAAAGAAGTTTGGTAAGAATAATTTAAATGTTAAGCAACTGCAAAAATGGTGGCATGAGGTCTATTCGCCATGTGATAGTGGGCCTGTTGTAAAGGACCAGCTTGAAGATGCTGCCATCTACATTGCTAGTTTGGATAAGTATCAAGGGCTTTATGGTGAATGGGAGAAAACTCTAACTAAATATGGGGGTGAATTAAATTCAGCCAAATCAAGAATTAATTTGATATCTATTCCAACTCAGGCCGACCTAGACCTAGTGCTAGAAAAGGTTAAGGAAATTTCTAGAAGGAAGAAAAGGACAAAGGGGATGACCATGCTAGAAAATCTTGAGAAGTGCACTATCTACATCGAACTAGGAAAAGTCCCAAGTCAACCATTTCTTGAATTTCATGCCTACAAATGTATTTTATTTTAAAGGGTTGACTTTTGGGCCAACCTAGGATTATTTTATTGTATTTTGAATTAGGGGAATTTTAAAGAAAGTGTCATGGCCGACCTGCTTGGACGACCTATTTGTAAACCCTAATTTGGGCTGGCCTAAGAATATAATGCTATAAATTGAGGTTTCCTCCTCATTTGAAAGGGTTAGACAATTAGAAAAGGTTAGAGTTTTAGGTAGAGCTTTGAAGAAGTACTGTAATACTTGAGAATACTTGGATTGTTGCAAGTTTTGGTGAAGAAAATACAAGAGAAGACATTGTTTTTTGGTGTTCTTCTTTGTGTTATTCATCTATGCATGGTTCTTGTGTCTCAATTCTTTGATAAATTTCTTTAAGTAAGTTATTTTATGAGTGATTTTAAAACTAGTTGCAGTTCAATTGTGTTTATGGTATAGTATTTGAAGTGTTTGAGCAACCCTTGGTCCATACTTTTAGCATCTTGTTGATTGTGAGATGCTGTGTAAAGTTATCATAGGCCTATATCCTACTGTGCTTATTTCAATTGTGGGTATTTATTCATTTCAATTCCATATTTGGGTTGATGTGTGAATGCTTCATAATCTAAAAATATTTATGCCTTAGGAGATTGCATTGTTTCTGTGATATTGCAGATTTAATTTGGGTTAAGTAGGAATTGGTTTGAAGGGTTGGTCCATTTTGAATGCTCTATTTTTTTCATGATTGATCTTAGGAGTTAGTTTTAGAATCTCTCTTAAACCCTTTATCTTTTGCTATTTATTTTGAATCTGGGTTAGTTTTAGGATTGAAAAACATCATTGCATTGCTATATTTGATGAACTTGAGAGTCTCTAGCATGTTTTTGTAAGGCCCCTTGTGATTACCAACATTTTCACATTTATCACTGAGTTGTTTTATTGCATTGTCAAGACCTAACATTAGAGACCTTGGGGTTATCTCTTGAGGCTTGTTGATAGAGATTTACCTTTCAAGAGAGATAGGATATTATATTTTTCTGAGTTGCTATGTAGAAAACACCATCAACAACTGCATTCCCCCTTAAGCCATCCCCTAACTACTTTCTATAATTTAGGTATTTGTACATTAGTAAATTGTAGGATCACTAAGAAATTGTACTTGTTAGTTATATTTGTAGGTTTGAGCATAGTAGGTTACTTAGAAATTATGGTTTCTTGTTAAATTTGTGGGTTAGGTATTTATAGGTTTGTAATTTATAGGTTAGTAGTTTATAATTTTAGTATTAAGTAAATAGTTAATTGATTTGGTATTTGCCCTTGTAGCAAATAATTAACTAGTTACATGTCTCCTTAAGCCATCCAAATAATTCCCCATGCTTTTAAGCCATTCCCTTAAGCTCCCTTTTAAAACATCCACTAATTATGTTTCATAAACTATGTAATTGATTTATATCTATGTTTATATGGGTTAGTTAACTCATATTTATGATTCAAACTTTAGTTTTCATAACAAGTTCTAGTAATTTAAATAGTTATTTAATATTTACTAAATTAAAACTAATTTATGAGTAATATATATATATATATATGTATACAAACAAGATACGCAAAATAGTCCAAAAGTAAAAAAATATACACATCAAAATGAAGTAGTCTATAAAATAAATGTATCAAATACATAAAATAACAAAATGTTTGGGGGCATAAAAGTAGTTATTAGGGTTTATCATCATCAAAATCAAGTGGCCTCTTAGTTCTATGTGAACTAGGGGACCACCCTCCTATAGTGCTACCACCTCCTCTTGGTATGAATTCAAATGTTCTCTTCATCCTAAGAGACTACAAGAAAAAAAGCTTCAAATCAATATTTAAAATTGCTCAAGTGCACATTAAAATTAAACATTTAAAATAAAATCATGAAACATGTAATGTAAATATATTTCTAGATTTACATATCATTAGATGATCATCCTGTGTCTCACCCTATATATGTGAATTGGTAAAGGTGGCATGTGCAAAATAATCCATTTAAAGAAAAGGAATTAGACCTACGTATTAACATATTAGCTAGGTCAGGAAGGATTAGATGTATGTTGTTGGGTTGCATGAGAAAGGCCTTTCTACCAAGGAGAAGGGAAAAAAGGCTACCAAGGATGAGGACAAGGGCCCAAGTGCAAGGACTAGGGCCAGTTTGAAGAAGAGAAAAATGAATTGCTATCAATGGTTAATCTTCACTATAAGCAAGAACTAGAGGTGGCGAACACCTTAAAAAATCTAAAATAGTTTATCTGTGGTTGTTTTTTTTGTTGTTTTTCTATTTTTTGGCTATTGGTTGGCTGTTGTTTTAACTATTTCATGTTTAGTATCAACAACTATTTGATGTTTTTGATGTAAATGGTTTTGTGTCCCTTCAAAACCTATTTTCCCCTATTAATCAAAATAAAATACAAGAATAAAAATACCTATATTGCATAATGTATAGTATACATAGAATAATAGAGACATCAAATGTGGCAGAATCAAGCATTCATGATAAAACACACCTTCTATTTCTCTAATGTATTATCTTGCATATATTTGAAAGATCATATAAAATTACAAAACTATAGAATTTTTTTACCAACACATGTAATAAATATCAACTTTATTTATTGTGTACAAATTTTGAAATTTGACACAATGTAAACTTGTAGGCTAATAATGATTGAAGAGCATTTGATGGAGGATTAATAAAACCTTGTAGTTGGTCTAATATGGAATGGTTATGACCTCCCAACTGTTGTAAAAAAAAAAAGAATTAAATATTATCCGTTAAGGTTATTCTTTCAATTATTCTAGATATATTAAACCTAATTAAGGTTATTCTTTCTATTGTTCTAGATATATTAAACCTAATTACATCTATTTTTATTACTAATTGCAAATGAACTATGGTTTAAGAGCAATTTTTGGCATGTCATATAATCTCCAAGAATCACCCCTCATTTTGACATAAAAAAATAATATAATTTAGAATTAATATTTAATAGTTACGTGTACATATAGCAAAAAAATAGCATTAATCTATTTTTTAGAATTTTAGAATTTATAAATAAATATATTTAATGTGCATAAAATGTGGCATGCTTATGTGGAAGTAACAAGTTTACCACTCTCTAATAAATCAATGAAGAATATATCCAACTCTATTGTATCCCCTAAATCAGATGTGCAAGGAACATAATACCTGTATGATTATAATTCTTATAGAAATGGGGTGAACTTTGTACCGGTGTTGACATGCCTAAGGTGTTAGACGGACCAACACCATCTCCTTCACACTATTGATTTGAGTTTTAGTTTAGGTAGCTTATTTAGTCAAATTTTGTGAGAATTTTCTCAATGCTCCTAGAGTTGTAATCACCCCCTCTTGTTGAATAGGAGTTGGAACATTAGGTTTAGGACAAGCAACTAAATATGGAATATGAAGTTATAAGTTTGGATTGACATGTACACTAGGTCTAAGTTGTTTCATTCCACCACCAACACCCTAGAATGATTTTATATCAAAGTAATTTGGTTTTAAGCCCATTGCAAATTCAACCCATAATTATTTCCAATAAAAAGACACTTCAAGTGGTTTGATAAAATATGGTGGTAATGTTTGTTTTATAGTATGAAAACAATTTATTTATTTGTATGACAAAGTGTTTGAATAAAATTGTCTCTTCTCCTCCCTTCAACAATAAAATATATTCAAATTAGGATCTATGCTTCTAATTGTGTCCATCACTATTTGCATAGAAGTGACATGCCTATTTAAATGGGAAAAACATGATGATCAATATGAAATAAATCTATTTTGATTTACAACATGGTTATGTTTTCAGCTATCTCCATTCACAACCTTTAGTCATAAATTTGAGGCAAGTTTTCAAGTAGAGGCTTTGAGACAAGTTTTGATATGGGTTTTCAAGTTTCTCAAGTAAAAATTCATCCAATATAAAATCATATACATTTATATCATTCTTGATCTCAAATGCATTATAAAAATTTAAAATTTAAAATAAATACATTTTGCTTTAGTTAAATACATTTTGTATATAAATAAATAAATAAATTTTGGTTTATATAAATACATCATCTCCACTCCAATTACAAAAAAATTAAATAAATATATTTTTTAAATAATGAGAATGCTTATATATAATAAATTCTTATACACCTGATGTGATTAGTAGTGGTGATTTCATACCTAAAAATTGCATAAAAGGTGATGTTTACCAAGTATTTTATTTAGGTTTGGTTCCAAGTGAACAAGTTACCATATTTTATGATGTAATTAATTTCCATGTTAGGAAAGAGTGTTGAACACTTAGAATACTGGGGGGGGGCGAATTAGTATTATATTAAACCATTCAAACATTATCCATCCAATTACCAAAGCACATTTAACTAATATAAGAAAAGACAGCATGAAACATCCACAACATCACATAACACATGAACACCAAGATTTTTACATGGAAAACCCAAAATGGGAAAAACCACGGTGAGTGTTAGCTCACAATATACTATACTACATAAATGCTGACTGTAGGTGGACTCATTGTCCAATGGACTCGCTGCCCACAAAGAATAATATAGAAGATAAAAGGGGTGGCTTACAACCTATTGAACTATTACAATTAATCTACAGTATGCTAGATTACAGTTCCAATGAAGTGCACAAATAATCTTTGTACTGATCTAGATAAATGCTTTGCTCTACTCTGAGTTCACATAATTCACACAACTCTAATCATATTTGCATCACACACATGTAGGTGGAATAACATACATGTCATCTATCACTATAATTGAACTTTGTCATTCATATCTTCTAGGAATACTTCAACAAACAACAAAATCTCTTGGATTTGAATGCATTTGATGTTCACCGAATTACTATTAGAATCGCAAAGTGATATCTCAATTTGTAGTGGAGTGCAAACCCAAAAATTGACGCACTAAACCATTGTACAGAAGGTTAGATACTTAGGAAAATTTATGTGTAACTGTACTTTCTAGACCAACTTATCCTATACAAATATCTTCAAAAACACTTCTAAATCATGTTAGGATGATCCACAACAATGTCAAAATCAATGACAATACTAGATCATGCAATATGCGCATACCATGCACATATTGTCGGACAACATCATCTTCCAATAAAGAGGACTACATAAATAATTCACCTATATTAGGAGTTAATCTTATAACTAATCATTTCAATGCTAACAAATATATCAAGATATATACTAATATTCTGAGGACTTTATTTGAGTTTATAATTATTTTTTGTATGCATCCAAAATTAATTTAGGTTTACTAATAAGATTATTTAGATTGTATTCCCTTCATCTAACAACATGCATCAAAAAGTATTAAATCTAACTTGTCAACAAGGTTTTATCATCCCCTCAAAAATGGAATTAGTAACTTTTGAGTATGTTAATATTCTTCATATGTTATTGATGTAGGAGCATCCTTGGTTCTTTGCAATCCTTCATCAACCAAAAATATTTTCATTTCAGTTTTGTTCTTGTTTCAGTTCTTGTTCAGTTTATGTTGGCAGATTCAACCTTTCATCATTTTTGCTCACTGGACCTTGTGGATCTATGTTTCATTGTGGACATGTTTGTTTTACCTTATTCCAAGATTTCAGAATGATTGGATCTTTTCCTGGAAATTTATCGCTTCTGGATTAAATGACAGTTTCTAGAATAGTGCATCAGATCAGTTTCGAGTCTAACAACTAGTTTTGTCTCTTGTGGATCATCCTTCCCGTAACTTGCGGATCTTGGAAGTGTGTTATGAATTGTTCTGTGGAGTGTCCCCAACTTAAATTTTGGTCCACACTTCATCCTATGCACCTGTTGAGGAGAAATTCAAATTTAAGGCTGACCTATTTCATGCACACATTACATTTCCTTCATCAGAGATTGTAATGATCTTTGGCCGATGCAGAGGATTCTAGATCTTAGGATGTGATATAAATCATTGTAACATATCGTTAGGAAGTAGTTAGTAAGTGATAGAGGGATACAATATTTAACACATAAGATTTCAGCTCACATTAAGGAGCATATAGGAATATTGTATTTTGAACATGTTGTATCAGGCCTGTGAGCCTAATCTGTAAACCCGGATGTTACCAACTAATTGTAATTGTAATTTCGGATAATAAGAATGTTTTAATCTGCATTTTCCTCCATATTCCAGGTGGCTTCTATTGTATAACTCTTGTTGCACAGTTCAGACTGTTCTCTTTGAGGACCCTCCTTCCGTGACTGTACCAAATTGGTATCAGAGCGAGGTGCGTTCCGTGAGAGATCGTCAAAGTTTGCGGAGTCCTATTGAAGATTTTTTGTGGGGTGGCAGATAGAGGATCCGACCTGTAGTTGTAGAGGAATTGTGTAAAGATGGCAGGAGAAGAAATGGTAGAGGAAATGGAGCCTGCAAAAATGCAGACCCAACTATAATTGAGATGTTGAGAGGAATTGTTGCTAGATTAGAAGTAGTCGAAATGACCCAGAGGAGAGGTCGACTAGTTGATGATGTGAGTGATGAAGAGGTAGAAGAATAGGAAGAAGGGGAAAGAGAAAATAAACTTGGCTTTGATCAGGGAGAAGAAAGGTTCATAAGAGCCCTAACTAGAGTAAAAACTAAACCACATTTCAATCCACCGAATTATAGTGGTAAGTTGGATTTAGATGAATTGCTTGATTGGATAACGAAGGTGGAGAATTATTTTGATTTTGAAGGTACTACCGAAGAAAAGAAGGTGAAATTTTATTTTACAAAGTCAAAAGGACATGCATCCCTTTGGTGGGAACATTTGCAGAAATATAGGAAAAGAAGAGGAAAGGAGAAGATAAAATCATGGGATTAGATGGTGAATAAGTTAAAAATGAAGTTTATGCTTGCTGACTATCAGATCAATTTGTTTTGAAAGTTGCATAATTTGAAGTAGAAGGAGTCAAGTGTGAAAGAGTATACTGAGGAGTTCTACAAGTTGAATATCAAATCCAGACATTCAAAGGATGAGATCGAGCAAGTAGCTAGATATGTGAATGGCTTGAAGCCGTCTATACAGGATGAGATTAGTTTGATCAAGTTGCTAAGTGTGGAAGAGGCATATCAATGTGCCCTAAAATCAGAAGAGAAGCTAAATAAAAGACATGAGCAGAGACAGAGAGGAAGAGGCAGAAGATTTTAGAGAGGAAGAACTTTTATCAGAGGAGGAAGAGGATCTTTTGCAAATCATAATAAAGATAAGGAAGTCAGTAAGAATGATAATTTGTACCGTAGAGATGAGGGAAACTCTTACCAGAGAGGAGGATATGGTGGTTACCGGAATGAGGGTTATAGAAAAGATGATAGAGGACATGAGAAAAGAGTATTTGGGGGAACTTGTTTTAAATGTGGTGGAGAAGGACATAGAGCATTTGAATGTAATCAAGGGGAGACAAGCATGAAGACAAAGAACAATAGAAGAACAACCTTTGTTGAGGAGAATCATGCCGGATCATCTTATAAACCAAAAGAGGGAGAAGTGTTTGTGAACATAAGAGTATTATGTCAAAGTGAGATGGAGCAAGAACTGTTGTAGAGAAATAATTTGTTCCAGACCAAATGCAAGGTAGTTGGTAAATGTTGCAGAGTGATTGTTGACAATGGAAGCTCCAAGAACCTGGTTTATGAAGAAATGGTGACCAAATTGAAGTTGGAGAGATTGAAACACTCGAAGCCGTATCAGATAGCATGGATTCAAGATGAGAATAAGATACTAGTAAGTGAACAATGTTTGGTGAAATTGAAGATAGGAAATTATCATGATGAAGTTTTGTGTGATATCATGCCTATGGATGTATGCCATGTTTTGTTGGGATGGCCTTGGTAGTATGATAGACAGGCTATTCATGATGGAAAGAAGAATACATATACCATTGTTGCTAATGGGATGAAGCAAACTTTATTTCCATTGGAGGATTTTCCTAAAGTTGAGATTTGTAAAAATGCTAGAATTTGTTTGGTGGATGGAAGGAGATTTTTGATGGACCTCGTGACAT
>VDFB02213372.1:61552-104349 GCA_007258455.2 Sequoia sempervirens
CAACATCAACATTTTAGTCCTTCAAAGGTTTAATTAACGATTTGATGAGTTGTGACATTGACTTGTTCATTCATCATTCCTTTCATGCTCTTTTATTTCATTTCAAAGTTTAATTACCAGAAGCGAGGACATTAGGTATTTAATTACTTAAAAGAAAAAAAAAAAATCGCTCTCTTTGTGTGTTGTAGATTTGTAGGTTGAAGAAAAGTTGAAGATCTCAAAGTTTTCAAAGTTGTCACCTTTGTTGTCATCTCACGGAAACTCAGATCCTGGATTTATTTTCGACTGTTTGACTATGAAAATTGAGTATCTAGTAGTGCAGACACAAGAGCAAATGACCCAAAAATAGATTTTGAAGAGCCTTACCCAAAACGCATTTTCCATAGGGTTGTTGGCATATAGTTGTCATTGATGTCAAAAGGGAAAATCAGGTAAAGGAGATCATTGGCATGATGACAAAGGATGAGTGTGAGAGTAGTGGATCTGATGGTAGATTTGAATTGGGTTTCTCGAGATATTTCTAGAAAGGTATTGTGCAAGTTGAGAAAGTGAAGGATGCACCCAAAAATATTTTATTTATGCTCTTAAGTGTTAGGGTTTATCAGTTAAACCCTAAGGATACTTGTAGTCATGGTGTTCAAAATAGATTTCTATTTTGATGTTGACCTGGTATCAGTGGTTGTTGGTTGCATTAGGTGCAACTTATGTCTTTATAGTCGTGAGGGTGACCAACCCCTCTACTTAGCGCTTTAATGTTATACATCCCCTTTAGATCGGCATGACAGTGTGTGGTCGGTGAGAGAATGGGAGATGTCTCTTCGACGGCCCAATGATCTTCTTATCGGCGAGACATTGATGTATCAACAGGTGTTTGGGAGAAGTCTCTTTGATGGAGCGATAAGGAGTATGGAAGCATTGTCAGTGAGACATTGGAGTATCACTAGGACCTTGAAGAAGGTCTCTTTAATAGGGCGATGAGAATTGATGTCGACTACGAGACCTAGTAAGGTTGACATGCAGTCATGAAGCGAATGAAAAGATGACACATAGCAGGAACCAACAGGATGATGACTATGGTGGGTGGTGGCGTTAGAGGTGTACACGAGACAATAGCCTGCTAGCCCCACTGAGATGTTGGTGGGGCCCGAGCAAGACCCGTGAGGTCAGTGGGGAACAATGCAGATTGCACGAGATAGATTGGACGATGTTGGTGAAAGGATTCTTCATTGGTGTGACTGAAGGTCATCGGCAAGACTTGTTCAGATGTCTCCTCGACAGAGTGATAAGCAAGTTAAGATTCATCGGCATGACAGATACCTTTTGGTGGGACTTGGATGGAAGTCGCCTCAACAACCTGATGGTGGAAATAACGAAAGAGACAAACCATTGATTGATGATGTGCGCGGTGAAAGCGAATAGAAAAATGATATTTGGCAATCGATGATTTGTTATTTTGCATCCTTGTTGCAAAACAACTCCTATTCAATTGAAAACATTGACGATGGTGTAACCCTCGACAATGGAAAGAGTAAAATGACATAGTATGGGCATGTTTTCATGGCAAGAGAAGACACAAGTGTTGGCTTGATTACATATGTAATAGACATAACTATAAACCTGGTCGATCTAATGGAGAAACTTGAATGATACAGATTCTCATGATGAACAAGGGATGGGATTGATCCTAGGAAGTGGATGATTGAATATAATTTGGTGCATGAATTATCAAGAGAACATCTTGTGAGGATCTTACAAGCTATTGGATGATGATGCCAAATCTAAGAAAAAGATGGAAGTGCAATTTGAGTTCAAATTCTCTACACATGAAAATGGTAAAATGACATGCAAACCCTAGAGTTAGCCCGTCAAAAATGAAATGGTTTAGTTTTGAATTTCAATTAGGGTTACAGGGTGATTGGTGTTGCTTTACAGTGAAGATAGAATGTGCTATAAAGAAGACAGTTCAATGATATGAACTGGTGTGTTAAGTGTAAGAAGAGTGAATAGTGAAGAGAAGTGTAATGTACTGAATTGATGCATTACAGGTTTTATAGAACCAATCTTATGCATATTTGAATCTGAATATTTGAAGAGGTTGCATCCTCATAGTACTGAGTAGTAGCTCAGTTTGGGTGATTGTAGTCTCCTTGGAGTTGTTGCTCCTAAAACAGGGTGTTGCAGCATCCTTATATTTGTAGCTCTTAAAATTGTAATTAGACTTCATTGCTTGTGAGGTTGGATTAGGATAGTAGATCCTAGTAGTATTTCTCACCGTGGTTTTTCCCATCTTGGGTTTTCCACGTATATTTTGTGTTATGTGTTGATCTCTTTTATGCTTGTGGTTAAATTACATCCGTTGATGCTTCAATCTATACATTTGAGTTTAAGTTTGAATATGCAAACATTTTTTAAGGTCTAAATTTTTTAATATCTACTGATTCAATCCCCTCTTAGTAGATCGTTGTGTTCTAACAATTGGTATCATAGCCCTAGGTTCCCCTAGAGAAGCTTAATCAACTTGGGTAGATCTTGGATAAGTGAACACAATGGCTAGTCAGGAAGGTTCATGCAAGCCACCCCGATTCAATGGAAAAAATTATGCTAAGTCGAGCTCATTAATGGAAGGTTACTTAGGTTCTCTAGGAACTGAAGTTTGGATGTCTGTCGAGACCAAATATGTTATGCATGCTACTATTCCAACTAATCTTGCAAGAAATAAGGACTATGAGAGCAATAAGAAAGCTTGGTTTGCCATTATGAACAATTTTTCTGATTCTATGCATGGAAAAGTTATGCATTGTAAAATTGCTTATGATATCTAGGAAAAATTGAAGAAGATCTATGAAGGTGACACCAAAGTGAAGTTGGAAAAGTTACAAGTGTTGAGAGAAAAAATTGAAGGCTTGAAGATGACCAAAGAAGAGAGGATTGCAGACTATCTTCAAAGAGTTGATGATGTGGTAAATGCCATTAAAGGATATGGTGTAGATTTGAAAGAAGAAGATGGTGTGTTGAAAGTTCTCAGGTCTATGAAAACTAAATATGATTCCAAGATTCCTGCTATCGAAGAAGGAAGAGAAATTGATAAACTTACTCTTGATGAGGTCCATGGCATAATTACTACATATGAGATGAGAATGTCAGATGCTAAGTCATCTAGGAGAGAAGTTGCATTTAAGGTTATCGAGAAAGAAAAAGACGAAGCTGATAAGAAAGAAAAAGTTGTTGTCATTGCATCTAATCATGATGAAATCGGCGAGGAAGAAGCAAACTTCGTAAGGAGACTAAGGAGAGGATTCGGTAAGTATAAAGGTAAGATCCCTTTCAAGTGTTTTAATTGTGGTAGAATAGGTCATTTTTCTTCTAAGTTCCCATATGATAAAGAGGAAAACTCCAAGCAAGAAGAAGATAGTGAAAAGAAGAAAACATTATATCTCAAAAAGAAGAATTTTGGAAAGAAGAAGAAGAGCCTATGCATTCAGGAAGAATGTGATGCATCTGATGGTAGTGATAGTTTAGATGAGTATGAGGATCATTCTGTAGTAATGAAAGAAGATGAAAGATAATTTTTCTTCATGGCTAAAGACATTAAGGATCAAAAGGATGCACAAGCTAAGGACTCTCATGAAGAAG
This sequence comes from Sequoia sempervirens, assembly GCA_007258455.2. Taxonomy (NCBI): domain Eukaryota; kingdom Viridiplantae; phylum Streptophyta; class Pinopsida; order Cupressales; family Cupressaceae; genus Sequoia; species Sequoia sempervirens. The sequence goes on from VDFB02213372.1 coordinate 65,186, forward strand.
AAGAGGAAGTAGTTGTTGATCTTGAGGGAGAGCTAATTAGTGCTCTTGAAGATATTGATGAGTTAAGAGACAAATGTGATGATCTTAAGAGGGAAAACAAGAAACAAAAAAAGAGTGCTCAAAAGGAGATTGACAGTTTCACACAAGAACTTGAGGAATCCAATAATGTGATAGTTGGTCTAAAAGTGCATGTAGAAGTGATCAAAAGAGTTGAGGATGTTATGAAATCTAAACTACAATCTGAGATGGATAGGTGTATGAAACTTGAAGAAAAAATAGTTGCTCTAAGAAAAGAATTGGAGAAGGCTAATGAGCGGATTGAAGAAGTGGTTGAACGAGCACCTGTAAAATATGTGCAAAAAGATCATCCTACAGACCAAATAATTGGTGATAAGAATGAAGGTGTGCAAACTAGAAGAAGACTTGCTAAGGATAAGGAACAAGTGATTTTTTTTCTCTTATCTCAAATTGAACCAAAAAGTTTTGATGAAGCTAGTAAGGATGAGAGTTCGATACAAGCAATGGAAGAGGAACTCAATCAGATTGAAAAGAACAAAACATGGGAATCGGTTCCCATACCTCGAAGCAATAATGTAATTGGAACCAAATGGGTATTCATAAACAAGCTGAATAAAGATGGAGTTGTGGTTAGAAACAAAGCAAGGTTAGTGTGCAAAGGATATATGCACAAGTAGAAGGGATTGATTATGAAGAAATATTTTCCCCTATTGCTAGGTTAGAAGCAATAAGAACGTTTCTTGCATTCTCAGTCTACAAAGAATTTAAAGTATATCAAATGGATGTCAAATTTGTATTCTTGAATGGAAACCTAGAAGAGGAAGTATATATTGAACAACCAGAAGGTTTTCAATTGTCAGAGAATGATGATTATGTTTGCAAATTAACAAAAGAAATGTATGGTCTAAAGTAAGTCCCAAGAGTGTGGTATTCAAGGTTGGATCAATATCTACAACAACAAGGGTTCAAGAAGGGGTGTGTTGATAGAAATTTGTATCTCAAATCTGAAGGTATGCATATGATCATTTTTTTTTATAAAGTAAGCAACATTTTCAAGGTGTTGTACCCTTCACAGAGAGCCACAAGGGCCAATAGAGTCCAAGATCAAAAAGTAACAAAACAAAACACAAAACCAAAAACAAACACAGACTAACAACACTCAGACCAACAACAAACCAGCAACATACTAGCTGTTGTTCTCCCAGTTCTTTGACAGAAGTTGAACCAAATCATCACCAATCCACTCCTGGTGGTCTTCAGCCTTCTTCATCTCCATCTCATCCTTCATAACAGCTGATAGAGTGCTAGTGACACAGTGAACTAATTTGACCGTGAAATGAGTCAAACCATTGAATTTTTTGTCCATTTTGTCCATTCTTTCTTTCAGCACACCAAGCTCCTCTCCGCCCATAGTGTAGTCGGGGTCATTTTGCTCCATATCTAGCGGTTTCGAGGAGAGAGAGGTTGAAACCTCCTTCTGAGGTTTACCCTTGTCGGGAATGGAAGAGGGACCACGAGCTTTCTCACCTTCCTTGCCTTCTGACACCTCTTCAACTCTGTTATCTTTTCTATCTGATAGCTCCTCTTCAATGTCCAAATCCCTAACCTACACTTTTTTCCTGTTCTTTGCCAATTTTCCCGAGCGCCGAATAATGGCATCACATACAATAACCACAGTTTCCGCCACCACCGTATCACCCAACGAGTCCTTGTTCATAACATTTTTCATTTTATTCGGAGGCTCCTTCTCCTCCTTACCTTTCTTTTTTGGGGCAGGCTTACGGGGAGTCTTAGCAAGGGTAGACTTCAGGTCACACAGGCTCATCGTCGCACTGGTTTGGGTAGTTCCCTCGATGCCCTTAAGTTTTTTGGTAGCAGGTTTGGGTTTCTGAGAATTAGCAGGGACCGAGTGACTTTTCCTAATAGGGCCTTTTGATTCGTTCGAAGATAAGTTGGTCTTGGTGGGCGGCTCAATTTCTTCAATTCAGACAATCGAAATGGGTTTCAGAGGGCATAAAGCCAGGTGAAAGTGGTAGAGTCTTAGGATAAGACCCTGGTGAAGTGACAAGGGAGTGGGTTCATTGGGATTTAATGTAGCAGACTCCACACATTTTTCAACTGAGTTTTCAAGGTCCATTAGTAGAAAAAAGGGAAAGCTCAGTAAAACTTTATGCCTAAGGTGATTTAACAAGGGAAAATGGTAGAAGTAATAAGTGTTGTACCTTCCTTCCAACATGACATATTTCATCAGCGTAAGGCACATCTAGTTCCACGGCTAAGGAAGAGCCTCCCATTCAAACCCATATTGGTTGTGCACCAGCTTCTCATCTCCCACAAAGAATTTTTCCATACTAACATTATCTTGGGTCTTTGAATGTTTAGGATGCTTCATGCCAGAGCTCTAGAGGCTCGTCGCCTATGCAATCACATCCTCATCCACTGTAAAGGAGATGCCTCCCAGAGTCACATGTTGATTCTTCCAAGAGTTGACGAAATGGGTTGACAGATTAGGGTCGTGGCCCACAAGTCTCTCCATCAGAGGAGTAATGCCACCTTCAACACAAATGTGTCAGACCAGCGGATCTTTGCAAAATTCGTTGCAATTTTTTGACTCCGTCCGCACTCTATCCCCCCTATGATACCACACTGCTCACAGTAACCAGGAACCCTGAAAAAATAGAATGTTCAAGATAATTGCAAGGTGAAAAATCACTTGCATAATAAGTCATTTAAGCCATAAACAACAATCTTCGGGAATCAAGCCTTAGGACAGGTCACACGCATGAGTTAATAATTTCCCTGTAACAATCTTAGCATAGGTATTAATGAGGATTTCTTCGCATAAATGGCTAAACAAAAGGACATGATCAGCAAGGAAGGATTTCCTTCCACGTAGCAAAAATACTGAAATCTAGGCAGTATGGCTACGGGGCCATATTTAGAAATCTCTAAATTGATAGCAATTAGGGGTTGGTCAATTTTAGATATACCACAGATAGAAGCTATTAGGCACAAAGCCAAAATAGTGTATAAAGAAAATCCAAAAAGGAGCTTTGTCTCATAATTACAAGTCACATCAAATTCGAAAACACAGAATTTGAAACTTTGTGATCTTAAGAAAATCCTCATAAGGAGGTTACGACAAGTACGGTCCAGCTTAGAGTTAATCAACCAGTACTTGTCATAGCAAGACATGATTTCCTTTTTCCCAATGGGATCCATTCTATAATTTGAAAAAATCCACTTGGTATCCATCTCATCGATACAACTAATCATCCATCTCATCAAAATAATAAGGCCACAAAGCCCAACGAAAAGGCTTGTGGACCCCCCAAGAATCCAACTAAGCACATGTTGTATTTCCATCATGAGTCAAGTAAGGGGTTTGTTCCTTCACTATAATATTCTGAATATTAGGTGGAAGTAGACTTAAATCACACCAATATTTGGAAAATTTCCAATGGGAGCCAAAGTTGGCTAAGGCGTCAGCCACTTGGTTCCCCTCTCTGTAAATATGACTGGCCACCTTTAATTTTAATTTAGACACAAGGAATCTAATGTCAAGAAGAATATCCTTAGTTTTCCATCCCAACAGTCTATCAAAATTAATAGCATCAATAATGGACTTAGAGTCACCTTCAATGTGTAGGTTCTTTATCCCCAAGGAAACAACTATTTGTAAGCCCTTTAACAACGCTATAGCTTCCACTATCATAGAAGAATGGAGACCAATCCCCCCAGGATAACCAACCACCAACTTTCCTCTATAATCCCTGATTACACCTCCTATACTTGCTCGGCCTAGGTTTCCCTTAGAAGCCCCATCAAATTTTAGTTTAAACCAGCTCCTATCAGGGGGTTTCCAAATAGTGGCTCTCCTAGCTAGCATTTTGGAGTTGTCATACGAGTTGATGTCCAGTTTCTGATGCCAAGCTTTATCTATGCTTATTTCCAACTCTCTAGGACCTTTATCTGGGGTTCTCCCTTTGAAGAGAGAGATGTTTTCCTCAATGAGCCAAGCTTCTATACCAAACACCTCTTTTGGTTTCATCTCAGTGTTCCTAAAGATCCTATTGTTCCTTTCTTTCCATAAGCACTAGCATATAATGGGAGGAACTTGGTTCCATATTTCACCAGTTAGTGGATAGGTAAAGGGTCCAGTCCAACTCAAGATAAAGGAAGTGATATTCTTGTTCATAATCCACTGTAATCCTAATCTTCCAAAAGCCAGCTCCCACACTTCAGTAGCAAAGGGGCAGTGTAACAATAGATGATCAACTGATTCTTCGTTGCATTTACACAAAAGGCATATGTTGGGGATATGGAATCCCCTTTTCCTTAGATTATCCTGAGTAAGAATTATGTTATGGCATACAGTCCACCAAAAGAAATTAACTTTCGGTATCATGTATCTATTCCAAAAAAAATTCCATAGATTATTGACCACACCCTGGTCAGTCATTTGTCTGTAAGCAGATTTGATAGTAAGATCACCCTGATTATCATGGATCCAGAAGAAATAATCCCCACGGTGAGAAGGGCGTATCCTGGTGAGGGAGAGTAACTCCTATAGCTTCTTGGCTAGAAGACACAAATTAGGGGATAAAGGACAATAAAGGATAATTTCATTCCATTTCCTAGCCCTCAAGGGTCCTAGAAAATAAACACTAATATAAGTACCAAACACTTGTTGAGCTCGACTCTTAAGGAACCTGAACTCAGAAGAATCTAGGGGAGAGTCAAGTAACCAAGTATCTTCCCATAATATGATTTTATTGCCATTACCTATCTTCCATTTGATTACATTCCTCATAAGGTCCTGAAGAATGCAAATACCCTTCCAAACCAAGGATCTCGTAGGGTGGGCTTCTGAAAGGCAGACAATCAATGACCGATTCAAAATGTATTTAGCATTCATTATTTCACACCAGTCCTTCTTATCCCTCAGATGATCCCAACCCACTTTGGCCATAAGAGCTTTATTATAATTAGAAATAGTTCTTATCCCAAGACCACCACAAATTTTTGATTGATAGACCTTATTCCATTTAACAAAAGCGAGTTTCTTTTTTTCCTCAGTGCCCGACCAAAGGAAGGACCTCTGAATTTTCTTAAATTTGTCAACAATATATCTAGGTATCTTAAATATGTATAGGAAATAGATAGGGATACTTTTAAGGACAACAAAAAGAATTTGAAGCTTACCAACATGGCTGAGTAGAGAGCCTTTCCACCCAGCAAGCTTCCTTTGAATCCTTTCAAGGATAGAATTCCAAAACTTAGGAGTGGCATCTTTGATAGTTAGGGGTAGCTCGAGATAAACTGAGGGGAGAGAACCACTCTGACAACCCAAAATAGTAGTCACCCAATTTTGCAGGTTAGGAGTGTTGTTGAAGAAGTAAATCATGCTTTTATTGTAGTTAATGCATTATCTAGAGCAAGCAGCATAATTGTTGAGACAATTTTTCCATTTCCTGGCTTCCAACACCAAGGCTTTCCCAAATAGAAAAGTATCATCCACAAATTGTTGAATCACAATTGGCTCAAGGGTGGAAGCAGGCTTAATTCCTTTTATGGACCCTTCCGACAACATATTAGAGAAGTTCATGCTTAGCACATCCGCCACCATTATAAACAAATAGGGAGACAGGTGATCTCCCTGTCTGATTCCTCTTCCAGCATGAAAAAACCCAAAGGGAGAGTCATTAACCAAAACAGATTACTTAACAGTAGTAATACATTCCATAATAATATTGATCACCAATTGATTGAAACCAAACTTAGCTAGAACTATAGGGACAAAATTCTAGATCACCTTGTCATAGGCCTTAGATATATCCAATTTAAGGTCCATTCCAGCATAGTTTCACCTATCCATTGAGTGAATTAGTTCATGTGTTGTAATGGTAGCATCAAGGATATGCCTTCCAGGCACAAACCCTTTTTGAGTAGGGTTGATAATTTTATCAAGAAGAGGTTTGATGCGGTTGACCAAAAAATTTGAGAGGATTTTATAAAAAGTATTACAAAGGCTGATAGGGTGAAAGTCAGCCATAGGTTGAGGATCTTCCACCTTGGGAATAAGAGAAATGAAAGTGTGATTTAGTTGCTTAAGAATCTTACCAAATTTGAAGAAATCATGAGTAGATAGAACAAGGTCCTCACTAATGATCTCCCAAAAGGTCTGAAAGAAAGCCAGAGGGAAACCATCAGGGCCAAGAGCTTTGAAGGCCCCCATACTGAATGTGGCCAGCTTTACCTCCTTAGGAGTGACAACACTAAGAATCCCCATATTTTCATTATGGGAAATTAAATTCGGAAGCGAGTTGACCAACAAACTATCAAGAGTCAGGTTAGGAACATCAATAGGAGTCGCATAGCCTTCTGGAAATAGTCTGCAACCACTAAACCAATGAGAGAGGGTGAATGAACAACCTCACCCTGAGAATTGTGTAACTTGTTTATTTGGTTCCTCCTCTTATGTTTAATAGCAGAAATGTGAAAGAAGGAGGTGTTCCTATCTCCTTCTTTCAACCATTGCACCCTAGACATTTGTTTCCAGAAAATCTCCTCTTTCTTAAGAATTTGCTCCCACTCCCACCAGTTCTCCTTCTCTTGGTTGCAAGTGGACAGACTGATATCACCCTCCTCCATTCTCTTTTGAACCATTTTCAAAATTTCCCCAATGATTTTTTTCTCCTGGAAAACATCCCCAAAGACCCTTTTGTTCCAACCTTTTACCATACATTTAATGTGTTTTAGCTTAAAAAAGATTTTGAACATGGGGGAACCACGCATAGGGATATTCCACCATTCAACAATTTTTGTCTTAAAATCAGGGTGGGAATTCCACATGATTTCAAAATGGAAGGGATAAGGTCCAGCAACAGACTGTTCACATGAAGTTAACAACAAAGGATTGTGATCAGAAACAATCCTAGGTAAAGCCTGCAGAGAGGCACTAAGCAAGCCTGACCAATTGCAAGAACATAGGAAGCGATCCAATCTAACTTGAATTATGTCTTTACCCATACATTTGTTGGACTAGGTAAAAGCTTGACCTAGCAAATCAATATCAATTAGGCTCGTGGAACTCAAAAAGTGTGCCAGATCAGCCATGTTATCAGAGTAGTCAATCAGACCACCACATTTCTCCAAAGGAAAAAGGGGGGAGTTGAAGTCCCCAGCCACCAGCCAGCGAGAACCACTATTGTTTTTTATCCAGTCAGCAAGATACATCCATAGGGCTAGTCTAGTATTCCTTTGGTTGGGCGCATACACATTGATAAGCAACCAAGAGCCACTAGGGAAGGTAAAAGAGACACCGACACTATTTCAGAATATGATCATTGTTGTGGTATATGTAGATGATATTATATTTGGTGGTAGCAGTGATGTAATGTGCAAAGTATTTGCTACAAACATGCAAGATGAGTTTGAAATGTCCATGCTAAGAGAACTCAAATTTTTTCTTGGTTTGAAAATTACACAAACCAATAAAGGTATATTTATATCACAAACCAAGTATGCAAAATAAATGCTTAAAAAGTTTGGCATGGAGGATTGTAGACCAGTCAGTACTCCCATGGTTACTGGCTACAAATTGAGAAAATATAATGAGTTACCTGATGCAAATAAGAATACATACCGATCTATGATTGGAAGTCTATTATATTTAACTACATCTAGACCTGATATAATGTAAGTGGTTTGTATGGTAGCTAGGTTTCAGGCTAAACCAAAAGAATCACATGTCAATGCAGTAAAAAGAATATTTAGATACATCATAAGTACTATTGACTATGGTTTATGGTACCCCAAAAGCAAATATTTCACTTTAACAACATACACAAATGCAAATTGGGTAGGAAGTGTGGATGAAATAAAGAGTACTAGTGGAAGAGATTTCTTTTTGGGAAATAAATTAGTTTCTTGGATGAGTAAAAATCAAGAGTCTCTCACCCTTTCTACAACAGAAGCATAATGTGTTGCAGTAGTTGCGTGTTGCACTCAAGTCCTATGGATGAAGAAGACATTAAAGGACATTAAGGTAGAATACAATGAGCCTATCTCGATTCTTTGCGACAATCCAAGTGCCATCAACATCTCAAAAAATCCAGTGATGCACTCTAGAACCAAGCATATATCAATCATCAATTCATTAGAGAAAAGGTTACAGATGGAGAAGTTAACATGGAGTATGTCCCTACAAAGGAACAAGTAGTGGATATATTTACTAAGCCTCTTCCCATGGAGCAGTTTGAGTATCTGAGGCCAAAGTTGGGAGTAGTTTCTTCCACCTCTTATCACTAAACATTAGTGATAGGGCATATATCCAGGGGGAGCTTCATTAATCATTTATTTAACCCTGGTTAAGAATAGTGTGATCAAGTCATGTAAAATCTTGTTTTACAATTTCTAACGACTTGATGGTTGCAAAGTTTGTCAAAATTGGAGCATTTCCTCAGGGAGAGTGTACCCTTTTCCATTGATGTCAAAGGGGGAGAAATGTGATGCAAAATAGAAGCTTGTTAAGAAGAGAAGAGATGTATTTCATAAGGGGAGTTGTTGTGTTACAATGTGAATAATCAAATTGGTGCAGAGCTTCAGTGGTACCTGGATGAGCAGTTAGATTGTTGGAATATAGTTGTCATTGATGTCAAAAGGGAAAATCAGGCAAAGGAGATCATTGGCATGATGACAAAGGATGAGTGTGAGAGTAGTGGATCTGATGGTAGATTCGAACTGGGTTTCTCGAGAGCTTTCCAGAAAGGTATTGTGCAGGTTGAGAAAGTGAAGGATGCACCCAAAAAAAAAATATTTCTACTCTTAGGTGTTAGGGTTTATCAATTAAACCCTAAGGATACTTGCAGTCATGGCATTTACAACAAATTTATATTTTGATGTTGATTTGGTATTAGTGGTTGTTGGTTGCATTAGGTGCAACTTATGTCTTTACAGTTGTGAGGGTGATTGGCCCCTCTACCTAGCACTTTAATGTTATACATCCCCTTCAGATTGGTGTGACAGTGCATGGTCGGCAAGAGAATGGAATATGTCTCTTCGACGACCTGATGATCTTCTTATCGGCTAGAAATTGATGTATCGACAGGGGTCTAGGAGAAGTCTCTTCGATGGAGTGATAAGGAGTATGGAAGTGTTGTTGGTGAGACATTGGAGTATCGCCAAGACCTTAAAGAAGGTCTCTTCGAGAGGAAGATGATAATTGATGTCGACTGCGGGACCCAATAAGGTTGACGTGCAATCATGAAGCGGATGAAAAGATGACACATGGTAGGAACCGACAGGATGATGACTACGATGGGTGGTGGCGTCAGAGGTGTACACGTGGCATTAACCTGCTAGCCCCGCTGAGATGTTGATGGGGCCCGAGAAAGACCTGCAAGGTCAATGGGGAATGATGCAAATTGCACAAGATAGATCAGATGATGCTTGTGAAAGGATTGTTCATTGGTGTGATTGAAGGTCATCGGCAGGACTTGCTTAGATGTCTCCTCGACAGAGCGATAAGCAAGTTAAGATTCATCAGCGCGACAGGTACCTTTTGGTGGGACTTGGTTGGAAGTCTCCTCGACAACCCAATGGTGGAAATAACGAAAGAGATAAACCATTGATTTATGATGTGCACGGTGAAAGTGAATAGAACAATGACATTTGGAAATCGATGATTTGTTGTTTTGCATCCTTGTTGCAAAACTACTCTTGCTCAATTGAAAACATTGACGATGGTGTAACCCTTGACAATGAAAAGAGTAAAACGACACAATATGGGCATGTTTTCATGGCATGAGAAGACACAGGTGTTGGCTTGATTACATATGTAATAGACATGACTGTAAACTTGATCGATCTAATGGAGATGTGAATGGCATAGATTCTCATGATGAACAAGGGATGAGATTGATCCTAGGAAGTGGATGATCGGATATAATCCAGTGCACAAATTATCAGGAGAACATCCTATGATGATCTTATGAGCTATTGGATGATGATGCCAAATCTAAGGAAAATATGGAAGTGCGATTTGAGTTCAAATTCTCTACACAATAAAATGGTAAAACGACATGCAAACCCTAGAGTTAGCCCACCAAAAATGAAATGGTTTAGTTTTGAATTTCAATTAGGGTTACAGGGTGATTGGTGTTGCTTTATAGTGAAGACAAAATGTGCTATAAAGAAGATAGTTTAGTGATATGAACTAGTGAGTTAAGTGTAAGAAGATAATAACAGTCTGTGAGTGAAGTGAGTCACTGTATCTGAATGAGTATTTGAAGCTGCTTACAGTGGTGTGAGAGTGAATAGTGAAGAGAAGTGTAATGTACTGAATTGATGCATTACAGGTTTTGCAAAACCAATCTTATGCATATTTGAATTTGAATATGTGAAGAGGTTGTAGCCTCATAGTACTGAGGGGTAGCTCAATTTGGGTGATTGTAGTCTCCTTCGAGTTGTTTCTCCTAAAACAGGGTGTTGCATCATCCTTAGAGTTGTAGCTCTTAAAATTGTAATTGGACTGCATTGCTTGTGAGGCTAGATTAGGATAGTAGATCCTAGCAGCATTTCTCACCGTGGTTTTTTCCATCTTGGGTTTTCCACGTATATTTTGTGTTGTGTTGATCTCTTTTGTGCTTGTGGTTTTTACATCTGTTCATGCTTCAATCTGCACATCTGAGTTTAAGTTTGAATCTACAAAAATATTTTAAGGTCTAAAATTTTTAATATCTACTAATTCACCCCCCTCTCAGTAGATTGTTGTGTTCTAACAAGGGTGAATGAGTCCTCTGACAGCTTATGAAAACACTATTTTGTGAGAGGTATACAACATTTATCCCTTCCAGATCTACTAGAAGCTTTGTAGGTTCCTTCTATGGGTAAACCCACAAAACTGGTTTACAATTCTAGTGAGGAAGGAAATTTACAAAAAATGCCCCCATGGTGAAAATTTTGGTTTTTGGGAGTTCAAACGATCTTTTGGTTCGAGTGAACCCTATTAAATGATGGGTCCCACATATTTTGCATTTCCCAAAAAAACAAAAAAAAGGGAAACTGTGTGGAAAGGGGGGTTCGCTCGAACCTGGGTTCATTCAAACCCCCCTTCTCTCCCTCTAGCACCAAAAATCTCCAAAATTTTGCCCTTCGAAGCTCAAGTTGAGGATGAAAATGGAGGAGACTTCATAGACCCAACTAGATGATGGTAGCCCTAGGAATGAGCTATTCATCAAATATAATTTTAATATGTTTTGGTTTGATTATGTATTTATTATTTTAGTTTGATTAAACATAGGTTTTTCACCGAAAATCAAGCTCTTTCTTTTGCACATGTGGGAAAATAGCATATTATCAAAATAAAATTCTAAAAAATATGTGCAAGCTAGGTATTGATGTCCTTGATCTAGTAAAATAAATAAATTGAATTTCGATACATACAAAAAAAGTTATGTTGTATACCGTCCACCTATGTCTGAATTGTAATTGGTTTTACTTTGAAACTTGATTAAGGAAAAAATATTCAATAAAACACTATGAAACCAAATGAAAGGGATATATATTGTAGTTACAAATCTAAATTTGAAAAAAAAAAGAATTTTATCCTTCATAGAAAAAAAAAAACTATGTTGTATATGGTGAGCATCACTCCTTAAAAATGGTGTTTACTGAAAAAAACTAGTTTTTGAAGGAGATGGAAAAAGAAGTGCAATCTGATTCCAAATTTTTTGAAAAAATATATTTAGAATCTACAGAAAAAATGTCACAAATCACTAGTTTGCATCATCTTCAAATTCCTCACGGTTTAGCTGCTATAGGTGCCCGAAAGTGAAGATTGAGTTAGAAAAAATTAGTCCAGTGTCTAATTGGCCAAAAATTGTAAACCAGTATTGTGGGATCACCCCAGTTTTATGCTTAATCTACTAAATCCAAGTGATAGATTGCATTTTGGAGTTGATTTTCTATTTTTAATCTTTCTCCCAAAAGCGTTGTTTGATCTAGTGTAAGGCCACGTAACCCACTCCCTATAACAAATATGTGGGCCTTCTAGTATGAGAAATAAATGTACCTGTTGAGCATATAACCATAAATTCATGGTACAAATAAGTATAGCTATGTGTGTTTTACTTCCTAGTTTTGACAAGCAATGTTGTCATAGTACATTATAGATGAATGGACATAGGATCGAGTTGTGTTTTGACTTGATGATACCTTCAATTGTTCAATGCTAAGAGGGAATTATTTAAAGTATTATTGGAATTGCTTTTTTATAACATTGGTTATCGAAATGACCCACCTTTGACATATTTGGTTAATAACTAGTAGTGCTAGTTGTTTTGGTTCTTATCAAGAAGCTAATGAATTCTAGTTCCCATGAATACAAATGTGTGACACCCTAGTCAGTAGATTTAAACAATAAATCTTTCATTCATACCATTTCATATATCCTCTCAGGGTTTGACATGTGTCTTTATAAGTTGTTTTCGCTATCGGTCCCAGATATGTTTACTATTGTAAATGAGATGTTGTGTGTGTAAGTTCATGTTGCTTGTTATGTTACTATGTTATACTAATGAATATGGGTGAGTCTGTAGGGGAATTTCAATGTCATACTAATGCATATTGCTTAACCTTGTGACATTGTCATGCAAGTGTGTTAGGCAAGTACTTTTCTTACCTTGTTATATTTTATTATTGTGGAATTATAGATGTCAATAATAGAAACAAAGTGCTATTTTCAATTGGATGTAATCCATATTATAAATTAGGTTTTACTATATATATATGATGAATGTAAGGCCCAACCCCCAATGCATTGTTTTCAACTCGTCACTTAATTAATGGTTTTATCATCATGTAGAATAGTTGAATTAATTTGATGATCTAAGTAATTTGATCTTAATTGAGCTTGTTAGGGAAGCGTAAAGAGGATCCCATGGGATGAAATATGTGAGTTATATTTTAAAACCTAACAAAGAGGGAGTAGAGGAAAAAAGAAGCTAAATAATTAAAAAGTGGATAATGTGGAGTGATATATTATAGTGTGTGATTTTTAGTTGATATTTTTGATATGCCAATTTATTGCAGTAGATGATAGAGTGAAAGAATGTTTCCTCTCACACCATGATGATTACACAATTTATAATGTCAAATACACAAATGATACTAATAATTAGTTATTGTGTGAAGTGTTGCTAAGGTCTATGCAGTCGTACACCGTTGTTAATGGGAATTAGATTTTGGATTAAGTTGCAGTGTCCTTGCTAATAGTTGATTTGATTCAAGTAATTATGTTTTATCACGTTCATTTTTCTTGGATGCTAACATTGAATAAAAAATGTTTAAGTATTTATAGCTCTTCAACATTGGGTTATTTCCTCTATTTCTAGTCTATTCTACTTTGATAATGATAAGGCCTTTAGATAGTTCATTAGTTTCAATCTATACAATTCAAATATTGGAGGTGATGTGTTAAAATTCTTTTAAAAACTAAGACAAGATCCTTTCATAGTGAGCTCTCTCTAAATTCAAAAATTAAATTATTAGAGTTTAAGTATTTAAAGTGTTGTCTGTATAGTTTCATTTCCTTCAAAAATAATGTCATCCACATACACAACTACTATCAAGATCTTGTCATCTTCAATTTTGAAATGAAGATTGCTACTTGCAGTACCTTTGTTGAAACCTTGTTGAATCAATATCTGTCCAACCTTGCATACCAAGCTTTGGGAGCTTGCTTCAAGCCATATAAAGCCTTCTTCAATCTGCAGACCATATCTGGTTGATCTGAAAATGGAATCCCTCTAGTTGTTCCATGCAAACTTCTTCCTCTAGCTCTCCATTCAAGAAGGAAGACTTCACACCCATCTGGTGAACCTTGAAGTCCTTATGAGCAGCAAATGCCAAAAACATTTTGATTGCTTCCATTCTAGCCACCAGAGCAAATATCTCCTGAAAGTTTATACCTTCCTCTTGTGAGTAGCCTTTACACAAAAGACTTGCCTTGTTTCTTACCACTTCTCCATTCTCATTTAGTTTATTTTTGAAAACCCACTTACTTCCAATTATGTTCTTGTATGCTATTCTAGAAACCAATTCCCAAGTTTAATTTTTCTCAATTTGCATAAGTTCTTCTTCCATTTCTTTCATCCAATTTTCATCTTTACATGCCTCACTCACTGTCTTAGGCTCAAATTTTGAAAGTAAGCAATAATTTTACCTCAACTTCAACAACTTTGCTTCTTGTCAATACACCTTTCCTCTTGTCTCCAATGATCTAATATTTAGAATGATTCTTTTGCACATACCTAAGGGTTTTAGGAACCTTTTCTAGAGCCTCTTCTTCTTCATTCTTCATTTCTTGTTCTTCAACTACTCCTACTTCTCTGCAATCAGGTTCATTTGACACATATCCATCAATTTCAATTGAATTCTTCAATACTTCATCAACCTTGACAATTGTGCTTTCTACAACCTTTTTTTCAGCCTTTTATTGTAATATCTATAAGCTTTTCTTCTAGTAGAGTATCCAAGGAAAGTACCCTCATCACATCTAGCATCAAACTTTCCTAGATTTTCTTCATCTCTCTTGATATAACATTTTCTTCCAAATACCTTGAAATACTTAACAATAGGAATCTTTCCATACCATAGCTCATAGGGGGTCTTAGTGTTGTTATCTTTTGCTTGAACTCAGTTGAACACATAAAAATCAGTGTGAATTGCTTCTCTCCAGTAGACTTCTGGTAGACCTGCTTCTCTTATCATTGTTCTAGCAGCTTCTTGAATTGTCCTCTTCTTCCTTTCAACAACTCCATTCTGTTGAGGAGTTCTAGGGGCAGACAATTGTCTTCTTATTCCATGAACTTCACAAAACATGTTAAACTCATTGGAGGTGAATTCACCACCTCTATCAGACCTCAAACACTTTATTTTCAAATCCATTTCATTCTCAACCATAGCCTTAAATGTCTTGAATTTGTCTAATGCATCATATTTCTCTCTAAGAAAAGTAACCCATGTCATTCTAGAGTAATCATCAATCAAAAGCATAAAATGCCTATCACCTTGTAGACTTCTCACCCTAGTAGGACCACAAAGATTTGTATGAATCAATTCCAACAATCCAGTAGTAGATTGTTCCTTTGTTCTAAAGTTGTTTCTAGCTTGCTTTCTGAACTGACAGTCCTTGCAAACAACATTAATTGACTTTGTGATTCTTGGTAAATCTCTCACAACTTGTACTACACTGATTCTCGCTATATTATCAAAATTTATATGGCACATCCTCTAGTGCCATAACCAATTTTCATTAATCTGAGACATAAAGCAATGACCATCAACACCCTTAAGTTGATAGATGTTTCCTTTAGTCCTCTTGCTAGCAACAATCACAATTCTGAACCCTTTTTCTGATTTCACATTTTTCATCTTTGAACACAAGATTATATCCCCTACTAAACATCTGTATGACACTCAAGAGATTATGTCTCAGACCCTTAACATAGTATACATCATCAATATTATGTTTACCATCAAAATTGATTGAACCTATCCTACAAATCTTAGCACCAGAATCATCTCCAAACTTAACTAAGCCTCCATCATATTTTTCAAGTTTAACAAACATACTTTTGTCACCGGTCATGTGATTTGAGTAGCCAGTAGTTCTTTTCTTGTTTAGCATGAAGAACAGAGACCATAGTACCTTTAACTTTCTCTAGAGCACTTTCCTTCACACATCTTTTAGTGTTAGCAGGAGTAGTTTCATCTTTTAAAGCTAGGAACAAGCATTCATTATCATCAAAATCTCCATAATTAGACTCATCATCAGAAATGTTGGCATCTTCATTGACATAATATGCTCTTTTGATCATCTTTCCTTTATTTTATTTACCTTCTCTATGTTTATTTCTTTCAACTCTTTTTGGACATCTTGAAGCATAATGACCTATTTCTCCATAGCTAAAACATTTGAATGGTAATTTTCCTTTATACTTACTAGAGCCCTTTTTCATTCTTCTTACAAAATTAGCTTCCACTGCATCAAGATTTTCTTCATCCAGATCTTCCATTTTTGCAGCCTTGAAAGCAGTTTCTGTCTTTGTTCCATTTTTCAAACCAAGCTTTCTCATTTCAAATGAAGTTAGAGTACCAATCAACTGATCTTTAGTATAAGTATTATAATTCACAATTTCCTCTATAGCAGATACCTTTTCACAATATATATCAGGGAGAGTTATGAGTACTTTCTTCACTATCCTGGATTCATCTATTTGTGCACCAAGTCCTCTCATTCCACCTACCATCTCATCTACTCTCTACATGTAGGATTTAATGTTCTCATCTTCAGCCATTTGCAGGATCTCAAATTATGCCTCCAAGTTTTGTAACTTTGCTTATTAAACCTTTTCATCTCCTTCATACATATTTTCCGACTTATCCCAAGCCTCTTTAGCAGTCTTTAGATTCATAACTTTAACTAATTCAAAATGTGAAAGACTATTTACAATGATAAACCTTGCCTTATTGTTTATTTCATCACTTTGATCTCATCAGCAGTACTTGGACCATTAGCTAGAGCAACATATTCATTTTGAATAGAATTTTTGATCTCATATCCATAGTATGTCATATATCCTTCCATCTTTGTCTTCTAGAATGCATAGTAAGTGCCATCAAACCTAGGACACTCAATAGTAATCTTGTATGTCATCCTGGACCTTCCTTAAGAAGTTAAGCTCTTCTCCAAGGAGCCTTGCTCTAATACCAATTGTTGAACAAGACAACTGAGAGGGGGGGTGAATCAATTGTAGCAATTTTAACCTTTATAACTCTCAATAGAAGTTAGATCCATAAGCATTCACAAAAAAATTTCTCTGCTAATGTGTTCAATGGTTAAATGTAGAAATAGAAATTGAAAGTAGTAAAACCATGCACATAAAAACATCAAATTTACATGGAAAACCCAATGAGGGAAAAACCATGGTGAGGATTAGCTCACAATATAAAGAATTCTAAAACCAAATGCAGAGGCTCACTGCTAGAGAGTCTCGTTGCTAGAATATGACATATATGTCCAATGAGTGCTCACTACCACAAAATTACAAAGATAGAAGAGAGTTGTTATATAGAGAAAACTATCTTAATGCAACAGGAAGTCCACCACAATTTTCTCACACTCTTGCAGACATGCTTGAAAGATAGAGTACACCTTCAACTCATTGCCTTCAACAACTCAACACTTTGAATTTCATACTGATTTGCTCAAACTCTCATCACACACACATATCTTGCATCTATCCACATCTCTCACAAACATCTCAACTCATATTTATACTGTCTTCAACCTTGAAACCCTTCCAAGGTTGGCCATACATGATTTGTATTTACAAATTCAAATTAGGTCGGTACCAAAGCATTCCCATGGTGGAAGAGAATGAGGGTGACCCAAACACATTCTTAATGAGGACCTAAATGAGTCCCAACATGCCTCAACACACTTCCATGAGCTTCACAAGCAGTGTTTAACACAAGGTCAGCCAACACCCGTGCAAAAACATAAAACAATTAAGTGCATGCATCCTTAACTCAGTCCAATCTTTCCAGACAACAAAATTTTCTTGAACATGATCTGGAGTAAGTAACAAACACTTGCAAATCCATCCAGAACCTTCGCAACAAACTTCACCTAAAGAATATTAACAGCTTGCATACTTGAACTCACTGTAATACACTATACATTTGAAACCCATCATTAGCAACATCATTTCTCAATTCCTCTTAAACCAAGCAAGAGAGTAAGCACATAAAATAATTCTTAGAACTGCAAGTCTTGAAACCAAGATGTGAAGAAATGCGGAGCAAACACATTTCTCCCAGACCATAGCCAAAAATACTAAATTGCCTAGTTCACATATTGGTGAAAATATCTTGCATTGTACGATGATCCAGATGCTTGAATTTTGGATATAGCAACTACCAACAATCATGAACAATACCTCATATTCGCACAAGCATAGAATCAACCTAGAAGAAATGTGGAGAACATCCCAAAGCATACACTGAGTACCTACATGATACTATTCTCTCTATTTGCCAAATTTTCTCAAAAGAACTCGGAAACCAAGTACTAGAGACATCATTTCAACACATTACTTTACTCTAGCACACCTCTAGACATAGCAACATAGGGATAACTCCATGTACTCATATCACTTCTTCAACATCTCAACTATACATGCACAAACTGTAAACCTTCTTTATTACAAATTTCTCAATATCCTTGACGTATACAATCAATGACCATGTTCCTCTACACATAATTGGCACTAATGACAACACCAACCAGTTGACATCAATGACGACACTTTATACTTTCAACAGTTGGATAATGGTAGTTATATTGTCCTATTATTATATGTTGATGACATGCTTGGTGCATGGTCTGCAACATATTAATGAACTTAAGAAAAAATTGGTAGTCTTTTGCTATGAAGGATTTGGGTGTAGTAAAACAAATCCTTGGTATGAGGATTTCAAGAGACAGGAAAAATAGAAAGTTAACTTTGTCTCAAAGTGAATATATTGAGAAGGTTTTGAAATGATTTAATATGAAAAATACAAAATTTGTAAGTACTGATAAGCAGGAGATATTTTACACAGCGTGTAAAATTATGATATTCCTATCATGGGTCAATGATTTTGACTCATAAAACTACACGATTGGATTTTGATAGAAATATCATAATATGTTGTTGCTAGTGAATCTAGCAAAGAGATGATTTGGTTGCAATAATTTCTAGAGGAATTAGGCAAGTAGTAGGCTAATAATTTTTTATACACAGACAACCAAAGTGTCATTCATCTTGCCAAGAATTCTACTCTGCATTCTAAAACAAAACACTTACAACTAAGGTACCACTTCATTTAGTTAGTTTTGGAGGATGGTCAGTTGAAGCTGGAGAAAATTCATACAAGTAAAAATCTTGTAGATACGTTCATGAAGGCACTAACATGAGAGAAATTGATTTCATCATTATTTTTTGTTGGTATTCAAGAATGATAATGGTGGAAATAAGAAATAATTGATGTCTAGGCATGTTAATCCAGTAGGAGCTATGGGTGCAGTGATGCTACAAGATTAGTCTCTAAGTGGGAGATGGTTTAGTGTGGAACTTGATTAGTCTCCAAGTGGGAGATTGTTGGTCTATGGAGCTTGATCATGCTCTAAATTTATATTTTATTTTAATATTTTTTGTTAATAAACTCAAGCTGTTTGAAAAATAGTTTTGAAAATGCTTGAAATTGGTTGTTTTGTAATTGTCAGAAACAGGTTGTTTTTCTTGATTAGTTGGGAATGTGGAAGGTCAAGAGTCAAGGATTGAGAATGTGTAGGGTCACATAGCAACAATTTGAGATGGAGGTTTATGTGAATAATGTGAGTGGGAACACAACTGCAGAGAGTGTTACAAGTGTGTAGCTTGTATTTTGTTGGATATAATAAAATATTAGATGACCATTTCTATGGATGTATCCCACATTGGGTGAACCATGTTAAATCTCTATTTTCTATGTAAATTCATTTCTATTTTATTTTAGTCATTTTCATTAAAATTGGTTAATTTATTGCTCCATCTTGTCGATAAATTACAACATTTCCAACAATTATTATTAGAACTTGCTTATTTCTCATCATTTGGTATCATAGCTTAAGGTGAATTTGGTTTTGGGTATTCGTTCTTTTTTTATTTCTTAGCTTGAAAAGATTATGGGAATTTATTAGAAGAAATTGGAGGTTGTTAGAAGGCTTGTGGGGATGCAATGAATGTTCTTTGAGTTAACTTTGTTTTGCAGATTTATTCAATATTGGAAGCCATAGATATTGTCAATGTGATATGTGTTGGGCATTGGAAGCCCATGATTATGGATCTTTATGGAGTTGGTTATGTTTTGGTAACTTGGAGCTCTTGTTTGATAATATGTGTGTATCCTCTTGTTTGGTGATTATATTCCTTTACCTTGTGGTCATGTGTAGTGAAAAGGTGTTCATGTTGGATGGGTAGTGACATTCTAGTCACATGGAGAAACACACTCACTTTGGACTATAGAATGGAGTGCTTATGTTGGCTTCATGGTTTTAGACCTTAGTTACATGAAAGCTCTAGAAGATAAGTCACTAACCTTTTGTGACTTGTGGAGTTGATATGTTTCATATGTTACAAGCTCCTAAACAACTTGGTTTTCCCATTGGGTTGCAATTTACTCTTGCTTTCAGCTGTGGGTTTATAGATCTATGCATATTCCATTATTTAGATGACATGTTTGATGTGAATGCCTAGATGTTTAAATGGATCAAATTTATAGAGATGGTTTTGTATGTTTTATATGTTAACTAAAATATGTGATATGTAGATCTATGATAGGACTGTATTCAGGTTGTTTTCGATGAAGATATAACTATAGGTTTGTATAGTTGCTTGGAGGTTTCTTATTGATCTATGATTAATCATATGTGAGTTTGTTTGAAAAATCAAATCTAGCATTTATTTTGGTGTTTGCGTCTTAGAAATCCACATGTTATACTTGATTATCTCTATTTTGCATGATACTGATGTGGGGTTGAATCTATTTTTCAGATATTTGAGATTGGAGCATTGATTATGTATTTATCCTTTGAGATGTATATGTGTTGATCTTGTAAATTTGTTTGATGTGGATTCTATTTGGTAGGCCATATTCTTGGTCACCATTATTACATTGTTATGCTTATTGCAATGAGAGATGGTTATTGGGAGTACTTGATATAATTGTTTATTTGAATCTTTATCAATAGTTTATCATGCATGAGAAGTTTTGTTCACTTTCAATAGAGTGTTGGTAATGATATCGATCATGATTCCATGTATAATTCAATATTACTTTCAGTGGGAGCTTTATGCAGTTACATAATGTGTTATATCTTCTTTGTTTCAAGATTTTGATTCTAGTTGTTATAGTGTGTAATAAGTCATGGATGATATTTGATTAGAAGATAAATGGTCTATTGTAATGGTTGTTGGTATCATAAGGAGCTCTTAGATTCTGCACTTAGATTGTAGTAAGATTTTAGTGACCTCTTTGGTTCTATTGTCAAAGTATGTGCATGGAGATTGTATTTTATTTGTTTGGAGATTATGGTTGTACTTTACCTCTTGGGAGCTCATGGTGTTGAGTTTTTTGATTGCGTTGGAGCCATGAAGGATCTTTAGTTAGGAGATGGTTATCACAATTCCTAGAGAGCTTGGTTACATAATTCAGTGGGAGCTTTGGCAGTGATGTTGATTCATCATTTGACGACAGATGGTTATTTTCATGTGATCTCCTAGGAGGGGATGTTAGATCATGATGTCATGATATGTTCTTGATTCTATAGTTGGAATTTTGATAGTGTTATTGTTTGTTCTCTTTGGTTTTCATTATTAATCATTTGCTTGGAGCTTCATGATTTTTCAAGATTGCATTTGAAGTTGGCATGTATTAATTGGTGGGTGCTCATGGAGACTAGAGAGACTTGAGTGAGGCTAAGAGATCTCTTATTTATGGGATAATATGTTGATATGGCTACACTTTGATGAGGATTTTAATAGAAATACTAAGGATCTTGCACCTGGTTATGGATGCGAATCCATTATGGACCCTAAGAGAAGATTGTCATTATTAGTGTTGTGTGCACAAGATAGTCTTGTATACCATAGTATTGTATACAACTCTTGGTCTACTTGGTAGTTGAATGATTTGAGAGGTATTGCCCTCCTAAATATAAAATACACTCTTTATTTTGTATCTTATCTTCACATTTGAGTTAGTCTTGAATATAACATTTTGAAGGCTTGTTAAGAAGAATATGCATGGTTTATTGATTTTCGTTGTTCTCCTTGTTTTGGTCTTGAGCTATGGATCTAGTTTTGAGTAATTATTTGGAGAGGTACAATAAATTATTTATGGCTCTGGGCATATTCCTTTGTTGTGGGAATGATTGGTTGGTTTGATCTACCTTCGATATGAGAGGTTTACATCTATTGCTGCCATGTTTTCATTTGATTTGAATATTAAGATAATGATATTCTTTCAATATGGGAATGGTAAAGGAGATCTTACTTTACACAACTTGGTACATGTTAGTGTGGAACAAGGATAAGATTTGGTTTGCAGGTTCTCTCTTTGGTCATGGTATTATTCTTGGATGTTTGGTTTCACATGGTTGAGTGTGAAGAACTCAGAAGAGCTATGTAGACTAGTGGCGAGAGAGGTATTGCAACATATTTGTTTATAGGATTTATATATCTTTGCATGTTTCCTTAGCAATATGTAATAGAGGAACTAGCCACACCCTCTATGTGAAGTACTATAGGTAGACTTGGTTTACCTTGATTTATTTTCATATTTGACATTACTCATGCAGTGAGAGTTTCTAGATATATGTTTGGTTATCCTCTTTGATATCTTGGTTTGTTGGTTACTAATGTGGTGATGAGTTTGTATGTTTCATTGGTTTTGGATCTACAAGTTATGTACGTTGTGGATTAGCTACCCACTTTTTTGTAGTGGGATGACTTGAATGTGGACTATCTATATCCACAAGATTGTTTTAGTGTTAATGCATACATTTTTTGTTGGTCTTGTCTGTGGCCATTTTTTCATTGGTATGTTGTATTGAGATAGGAGGATGGGTATACAAAGACTTGATTGAAGATTTTGGGTTGGTATGTTGATGGCATGGAGTTCTATCTATGATTTGTATACCTTGTTTTGAGGTATGGTTAGCTTGGATGAGTTGAAATTTGTTGTGGTTTTTATTATAGCTGGTATGAGTAAGGCAACTACTCATAGCCTTTGTTATCATGTTCTTGTAAATATTGGTGTTGGTTTTAGTGATAGTTGATATATTTAATCTTGGCATGTTCCTTTTTCTTCCATAGGTAGTATGTTGGAGGATGTAAGGAGTTTTTTTTCTTGATGGTGGTTATCATGGTTGCTTTTGGAGGTATCTTATTGGATCATGAGAGCATGGTGAAGATTCAAATGGTACATGTTTGGCTATGGGATGCCTTTCCCTTATTTGTGATTCCTACGGGTGTATTTACAATGTTGATGCCAAGTGGGAGAATGTTAGGATTAAGGTTCCATATACCTTGTAAATCCCATGTCATATTGCATGGTTCCAACATCCTTGGAAAGTATCTCTAGGAAAATTTAGGGTGTATTGGGAAAACATTTTGTAATATTAATTCTCACCATTGTTTGCAATATATTCATAAGAGGTGATGGATCCACTAGCAACGATAAAGGTGACTTATGGACATAAATATTTAATATTGTTTTCTTCACATGTGGAAGCCTAGAATGGGATAACAAAAGATAAGGAAAATGACATATGATTAATTGTTAGTATTCTTTAAGTGGGTTCTTAAAAAGAGGCAACACATGTCTCTTGGCATACCATCATTTATTACATTTAATGTAATATTTATCTTCCAAGTTTGGGCACCCAAGTTGGAGGGAAAGTATTGGAGCCAAAACCAGTGTCCTTTCACATTATAAGGTGGAAATCTAAGGGTTAGGAATGTTTAGAATGAAGGGCCATCTTTGGGCGCCATGTTTGGTGCATTAAATGTCCTCACAAGTCTATGAATTCAGCCTCTTAGATGTAGAAAATATGAGCAATAGTTGGATGTGGAGTTTCATTGCAGGTATAAGGATAGATGGAGGCATAAGGAGGTTGTTCATAGGTGCATAGGTGCTACCATGGTAGAGGAAAAGAGGAGAATGGAAGTGATTGTATTGTAATCTCATTTATTTGAATATAAGGCATACTTGACCTATTTTCTTGACGGAGTTTTTCCCTGCAAGGGTTTCTCCATGTAAATCCTATGTTATGTGATGCTCTTGTGTTGATGATTTGTACCTCATTATTGCTATCTTATGGTGATGTTATTCTTCATATATTGTTGTTATAAGTTCACATAAGGTAGTGTTTATAAGCATGTTATGTTAGCTGATTTTTGGCATCATAAAGAAAGATCTAATCACATGGTATTTCCATATTAAGGTAACTTAATTTTTAGATTTACATAAGTTTCATATATTCATGTTGTTGTAGTCCAAGCCTTTTATCTCATCCATTGAAGTCACATTTGGATAGAGGTTGAATTTCTCAACAATTGATATTGAGTTTGTTTATTTATTATCAAAAGTGAACCTATAATTTACTAACCTACAAATTAAACTAAATCAATAATCTAATTTATAGAAGGTAGTTAGTGGATGGCTTAAGGGGACATCCAATTAGTTATTATTTTAATAAGGGAGAAATACTAAATTAGTTAACTATTTACTTAATCCTAAACTTATTAAACTAAATCCTAATCTTATTAAACTAAATTGGTTATCTATTTTGCATAAAGTAGCTATGGGATGACTTAAAAGGACATGCAATTAGTTACTAATTTTCTAAGGGGAAAAACATTAAATGAATTAACTATTTACTTAATCTTAAAATTATTAAAATTAATCTCCAACTTATTAAATAAAATCAATTACCTAATTTGCAAAATATAGTTATGGGGTGGTTTAAGGGGACATGTAGTTAGTTACTAATTTACTAAAGAGATCAAACTAAATAAATAAAATAAGGGAATATGCTTCTCTTCTCTTTAAGATTAAATATATTCTTTACTAATAAGGCTAAACATGTGAAGGTGGAAGCTCAAATAACCCCACATAAGGGCAACTTTAAAGTAAAATATACAAGTATATATTTATACTTTAAAATCTCTTTAGTGTCTACCTACAATGGGATACATTAATAACGATAAATAAAAAAGGAAAAAAAAAAGATAACAACTCATTCTATAATTTTAGATGCTTCCCACTCACCTCCATGCAAAAATTAATAAGAATAGACAAGCTTCTTATTTGACATAATCCATGTGCTTGCATTTGAACTCTTTAATGAATATCATTTTGTTGGTCCACTAATTGTCTCACAATCATGTCATGGTAGAATGTGTTCTTCTTTAACCAACCAAAATAATAACTAAACTTTTAAGTTTTTATAAGATCTCGTGGATAATTTTACAACACACCAATCCACAACTAGATATGCATCTCTAACTCTCATTGCATCTACACATTGTGGTTGCTCCTTGGTAAGAGCTCTTTTAAAAAATGCTTAGCTTCATCATGATCTCCTTTACCATGCTTAGCTTCATAGAAACTCCATGTGTTAGACACTATTTTCTTTATGGGTCATGCATAACCAATACAATGTTCAATAATTTTTTAGTTGTCCTTATAATTATTTGACCATATGATTCAATTCATCAATATTTCATTTTCCTCTAAACTGTTATAAAATACATCAAAACAATACTATTTAAATTATAATGAATGTGATTGGTTATTGCTCAAGTAGAAATAGTACTCCCTCAAATTTCTTTGTCATATTTTGTACTATTAAATGCATGTCTATATAGTAAAAATAAAAACAACTACCTATTTGATATGATTGTTATCGTTGCCTTGAAAATGTAATGCCTCAGTATAATGAATGCCTTTATTTCTATGCCTAGTTTGTGCATTATCAAATGAAAGGTTAACAATGTATGAGCTAAAAATTAGCTCTATCCCAGGGCCACTTGTGAAAACAATGAAAACTGTACAAGAGAGTATGCAAGAAATGATCTTGCTTGATATTAAGATCTATCGAATATGATGATGAGGTATGTTACAAGAGTGTACAATGACCTTGCTTGTATAGACAAGGTGTGATGAAGTACCAACATCAAATGACTGTGTCATTATCAAATGACACGAGACATCATTAAATAACCTAGGATTCTAATATTTAATAAAAACTCAAAAGATAAAATCTTATCTAATCAACTTAATTATGTCGAGGATCTAAGTGGACTTAACATGTAAATAGGACCCCACTGATTAACTAGTTAGGAAAAATACTTATTACACCAACAAACAAATCTAGAACAAGTTCCAAATGTCGATCTAGTCCTTTGGATCCAATCTCACCTTGCCTCTAAACACATTCTTGCTCTTCTACTTGTTTGGTTACCCCATGTCCCCATGCAGTTGCTTATATGTGTTTTTTGCTTAAATTTAAGTAGTTGGAGTGTTCCCATGTATAAATTTTACTATGAAAATAGGATAATTTGGAATCTTTCCCTATTTTAATGGAGCAATTACTGTTTAGGGATTGAAAATAAACCATGAAAAAAGAGGGGCTTGAAAATAAGTAGCAACTACATAAATTGCCAAAAATCCATGTGGCTCCTCATGTTTCTTTCTCTCTTTTTTAATATTTTCTTTCAATTTTCTTTTCTATTTTTTTACTATACAAATCATTATTAATACTATAAAAACAAATTTAAGTTGTTTGTTTAAAAAATAAGTAGAAGAATCTAATATTCATGGGGCCGCTAGCTCCACAAATAATTCCTAAAGAAGTTGAGCAGTGGCTACTAGCCAAAATAAGTTAAGCAGCCACATGGGGACCTGCCCTTAATATCAACTAGTTTAGTTTAAAAAAAAAAAAAAAACTACTCTACTCTTCTTGACAGTTTAGAAAGAATTTAAAAACAACTTAACATAGTTGTCATTAGCTCGTAAGGAACTTCTCCTAGATCAACCCCTATAAAGTGTAAAAAGATCAAATAGAACAAACAAATGCCTAAGATGTAAATTCATTATTGTGTTTAGTACACCAAATCCAAATGTTTCATATTGGTTTATCTTTGAATGCTCTACAATGTTTCAATATGAAGATTATTTGAAATTAATGTAGTTAATTGCCTTCAAATACTAGCACATGACCTCAAATCACACAATTGTGTGTTTAGTAGTTATGAGTGAGAAAGGTAAACTAGGGCTAGTCAACCAAAATTTAAAATTAAGATTTAAATTAGGGCAAGACAAGTATATGATCAAAAACTACAAAATTGTCTAAGAACACAACAGGGAATAGATTAGAGTGCATAACAAATATATAGTTGTAAATGTGTGTATAGGTATGGCTGGGGGCCTTGATTTGATTGACTGAAAACATCCTCTTGCAAGCAAGTGGTCATGAGGTCCAATCCTCCCATCTATGTGGTATTGGAGGCCATGTTGCACCAACATCGCGAATCATGTTAAATTTTTTGCCTGAAGCACTATAGATTATAAGAGGCATAAGTCGATTCCTCTAGAAAAAAACAAAGGTACATAAGTGTAATAAACATTTGTGTAGGATGATTAGGACCTACATGCATAAAAATGAATGCATAGAAGAAAGAATAAATATTAAGAAAATAGATCCAACTTTATACAAAATTAGGCTATTTGTCATATGTACATGAACATACAAATTTTCCCATTAGGATATGTAATATTTTTTAAATTTAATTAAAAACATCGTTTTGCAAATTTCACGGTTATTTTGCCCTATTTAGGAAGTTGGGGTTCGATCAGCCATTACTAAGGACAAAAGCAGGTTGACGTAGGGCTTCCGGGCTTTCGAGGAGGCGGCGGTTGCAGCCGGATAAAGGGAAGGAGATGCCCGAGAACGAGAGGCAATTCGCAAGCTAATATTTGCAGAGCAATTTGCCTGCTGAATCCCGTCTGAAGGTACCACTTTCACAAAACCCTTAAATAAATTCTAATTTGCAGAACATTGCGTACTCAAAAATAAAAATAAATCTTCGTTCAAGCGTTGCATTGTGTGGAGGCGATGGAAGCAACTCTGTTAGGGAGCCTTCCGGCCCCAAAATCCTCTGGCGCGACAAAGTATGATTTTTCATCTGATCCATGGTTTAAAAGCCGGGTGGAAGAGTCCAAGCCTGCCGTAAACACAAAAACTAAACAAATCCCTCCTTATGGAAAAAGGTCTGGATTTGTTCCACGCAAAGCCGAAGATTTTGGGGATGGCGGCGCATTTCCTGAAATCCACGTTGCGCAATACCCTCTCGACATGGGGCGAAAGGAGGAAAAGAAGGACACCAAGATTCTCCCAGTCTCAGTCGACGCGCAGGGCAACATTGCCTTCGACGCGATCGTCAAACAGAACGAAAATGCCTCGAAAATCGTGTATTCACAGCACAGGGATCTGGTGCCGAAGATCGAGAGTGAAAACAGCATAGCAGAAAGCAACGATGATGAAGAAAGGGAAATAGAAGAAACAACTCTAAGAACAAAGGCGGCGCTTGAGAAAATTGTGAACGTCCGTCTCAGTGCGGCGCAGCCGAAGAATGTTCCGCAACAGTCGTCTACGGCTACGCATATAAAATACACGCCTTCGCAGCAGTCGGCGGCGTTTAACTCTGGTGCAAAGGAAAGGATAATTAAAATGGTGGAGATGCCCAAAGACCCACTGGAGCCGCCAAAATTTAAGCATAAGAGGGTTCCCAAGGCGTCAGGGTCCCCGCCTGTGCCTGTTATGCATTCGCCCCCCCGCCCTGTGACTGTCAAGGATCAACAGGACTGGAAAATTCCGCCCTGTATTTCCAATTGGAAGAACCCCAAGGGTTACACTATTCCACTTGATAAGCGCCTTGCTGCCGATGGTAGAGGCCTTCAGGAGGTTCAGATTAATGACAACTTCGCCAAATTGTGCGAGGCTTTGTATGTGGCGGAGCAGAAGGCAAGAGAGGCGGTGGAGATGAGGTCCAAGATTCAGAGGGAGTTGATGATGAAGGAGAAGGAGAAGAAGGAGCAGGAATTGAGGGCCCTTGCACAGAGAGCTAGAATGGAGCGAAGCGGTGCCACTGCTGCTGCTGCTGCTGGTGTTGTTGGTGACAAAAGTATTGGTGTTGTTTCTGGTAAAACTGGCGAAGTACCTCTATTGAAGGAGGTAGTGGAGCCTGATCGGGATAGGTCAATTAAGGAAAGTAAGGAGGAAAGAGAAGAGCGGCTTAAGAGGGAGGCTCTTAGGGAAGAGAGGAGGAAGGAGAGGGAGAGGGAGAGAAGGTTGGAGGCCAAAGATGGTCATCTGTCGAAGAAGAGCAAGATTACTAGAGACAGGGACCGAGATGTCAGTGAGAAGATTGCTCTTGGAATGGCCAACACAGGAGGAAATGCTGCAAATGGCGGCGAAGTTATGTATGATCAAAGGCTCTTCAACCAGGAGAAGGGTATGGAGTCTGGTTTTGCAACGGATGATCAATACAATGTCTATGACAAGGGTCTGTTTACAGCGCATAATACTCTCTCTACTTTGTATAGGCCAAAGAAGGATGCGGATTCTGAAATGTATGGAGGGGCGGATGAGCAGCTTGATAAGGTGCTTAAGACTGATCGGTTCAGGCCTGATAAGGGATTTGCTGGTGCTACCGAGAGAGGTGGGCCAAGGGACAGGCCTGTGGAGTTTGAGAAGGATGCAGAGGAAGCAGATCCTTTTGGGTTGGATCAGTTCTTGACAGAGGTAAAGAAAGGGAAGAAAGCAATGGACAAAATTGGAGGCGGAGGAACTATGAAGGCAAGTGCTGGATCTGGAATGAAGGAAAGTTACGAAGGAGGGTCCAGCAGGTCTCGGATTGACTTTCAGAGGGGTCGTTGACTTCATCTTAGATAATAAACTCAAACGAAGGATTCTAGGGGAGAGGGGCTAGTAGTCGTGTGGGCTAACTTCGTCAGCATGTAGTGATTGACTGGAATATTGTAGGACCTTCGTTTTTTTTTTGAAATGTGGACTAGCCTCTTATCTATCTATAACTAAGGTTTGGAGGTGTGACTCATCATGTAACTTGCCACATCAGCATATCTACTGAGAAGTGTCCAAAATTTGACTTTTTAAAGATTCGACCAAATCTTAAACATGGTACCCTTAGTAGTCGAACAAAAAAATATCATTTGTTGCTTGTAGAATATCATATTTTTATTTAAAATAAAATTTATATGCAACCTAGATGGACCAAATACCTATTGGTAGCCATAAATCTTTGTTATCTCTAGCTTTTATTTTCAACACAAATGGACCAATAGTTGAACACAAAACAACACATAATTATTTAAATTACAACTTATATCAAACAAAAATGGACCAATAGTTTCACACTAAAACATTTTGAAAATCCTTCACATTTATTAAAAAAATACATGGTATTTATTGTGCTCACCTTTTATATTTGTGATAGGACAAACTATTAATATTAAATACTCCAATGTTTGTACATTGCTACCCCAATAGTTGTACACATAAGAACAATATTTGTTCACTATGATAACAATACTTGTTTAAATGAGTGTCTTATATTATCAAATGAGCATTTAATTTTATAAATGACACACTTATAGTGGATAGTTTAGATATTTTATTTGAGACAAAATGTTTATTTCACTTGTTCATGAATGTATTTATGTTGTTTTTATTTGAACAACTATTGGTCCCATAATGTCACATATTTGGTATTATTTTGATTAATATGTGAAATGAATATATACAAGATATAATATAAATTTATTCTAGTATTGATATGAATAATCACAATTGAGTGCATGACTCTTAAACGGGGTGCACGACTACTGGCCCCTCTCCCCTAATTTCAAAGAGGTCTTTTGTTGTTTAATCTGCTAATTTTTTTGTACATAATTCCAATTTGTGCTGGTCTTCACATATGGAAAATAATTTAAAATAACTCATTTACTCTTATTTGGATAAAGCTTTGACAAGTATCTGGATCCTGTATATCTATGACTTTTGTTTTATGATCACTTTCTGCACAGTAATGATGGCAAATTTTTTTTTTGTGTGCTTTTGTCTGAGAATTGATGGTTTACTATATTTGATCTTAATTTTGTTCTCCATTTATGTTAATTTTCAGAACCAAAATTGTTTCAGAAATATCAAATAGTTTTCATTTATTCATATACACATTATTGTTTGAAGTAAAATGCTCAAAGGAAAAAGGTCGATCAAATGTTTATTATCCATATCGGTAGGAGCACTCTGGGAATCTTCAAAGCCATCAATCCCCAAATGTGCCTCCCTGGTAGCAAGTGGTGATCTATTAATATCTCATTCCTTAAACATGCTGAACAATAAAGAGACCCAAGACATTTTGTGGCTTAACTTGTTTGATCCCTGTTCTACCAAAAGAAAAGGAGGATAAAGAGAATTTACCAGAGAAAATGTAAAATTATATAGTTTTTACTGTTTATGTACCTGATAATTTTATGGAAGCCATAAGATACAGACTTATGATCACATTCATAGGGAGTGGAAAAGGATTTTTAACATCGAGCATAACATTGACATCATCAGTAATAATAAATGGCCATATGGCTGATGCAGTTAAGGAAGGGGTTCCAGTTAAGGACAACCTAAGTCTTGCACAGTGTAAGTACCCTCCCTCGGTACAAATCAAACTTCTCACTTAGCAATACGCAACCTAATAAAAAACAATACACAATACATAAAAATCCCACGTGGGCAGCATCATGGTTTTAAATTTTAAAGATTTAAGATTACATGCCAGACATCTCCTGTTACCTTGATACATAATGCCAGTTTGATCATACAGTCAACCTGAACCTTCATGTGTGCCTCTTTCTAATCCAATCGCTTCAGAATATCCTGCAATGTCCCACTGAGAATCTCTGCTCCTTGAGATAAAGTTACCCTCTCTAAAAGACTTCCTCAACTGGACCATATGCAATCTTCAAGAGAATGCACACCAGAGTCCCAGACTACCATGATAAGCTTGATGAATCTCTAAAGGAACTCAGCTTGGACTACTCTCCTATGCTTGAGGAGTCACCAAGATAATTCATGCTAGACTGCTTTGATGCTTTTCCCTTTTGAAATGCCCAAGTCTGATTTGAAAACGTTTATGGAGATTGACTTTTGCAAAACGAGCATGAATTTTTGAAAACTGCAGATCCATTTGTCATAACTACAGATGCGGCACTCTATCAAAAATGCAGAAAAGTTGAACTGCTGTTGATTTTTTCTCATTGTTTCTCCCCAAAAATTGGCTTTGATTGGCACATCTCCAGCTATGTAGGGCAGTTGCTTGAGGGTATTAAATGAGGCTCTTTGGATTTCAAAAATGACAGAGGATGACCCCAAAAATGAGGAAATCAAAATAAATGAGTAAGATAAAACATACAGACAAAGTTAAAATATTATTAATTTTTAGTAATTTGTTTTTGGGTGATGTGGATCACTAATAAACCAAGGATACACCTGTCTCAAGGATGCACCTGTCTCGTACACTCCAGGTAGGAATTTCACGAGCTTAGTGCTCACAAATTTAGGATGAGTAGTAGAACCACTCCTTTGGCTTACTGCCATGGCCATGGTGTACCTTTTCACCATGTCAAGAACTTGTTGGCTTGTGACGGTTTTATCTTCTTCCTTTTCAACTCACTTCTTGGTCATATACTCTTTCTTTTGGGTTTAACAACCCACTAGCTATGCTTCTCCGCTTAGTTATGTCTATCATCTCTTTCACCATTCTCTTGAGGTAAATTTTCCACCTATTTTGGCCCGTTTCCATTGAACATCTTTCTCCTGTTTTATATCCTGCATGCCAATGGTCTCATCATATCATACATTTGGTCTTCCAAATGACTTCCCATAACTTCCATTGCTGAACCTAGAAGAACCTTCATGCCCTCCTCTGTTGCTACTTTCATTGCAAACATCAAATAACTCCTCCGCTTCTACTGAATGAAATCACCTTGGCATATTTCAGTCATCATGATTTCCTCAAAAAACTCATCTAACTCACTCTGGAAGGCTTCGTTTGCTTGGTCAAAACACTGCTGCTATTCCTAGACTTTAATGTTCCTTCTCCACTTTCGGCACTAATCTTTACTAATGCAACTTGCTGCAAAACATACACAATGTCTCCCTCACCTCCTGGCACCATCGTCGATGCTTGATGCACTTTGCGTACATCACTCCTCTTTGCTGCATTTTTCTGATATCCTCAAACACAGCTTCCTTGGCATTGCTCATAACACTGCCATCTGCATATTGATCATAGGAGCAACCATGCTGTCTTCTTCAAGGGCACATACAACCTCTTCCTATTAATCTCCAACAGCATTCATATTCTCTTTTCTCACTGCTGCTAAATGAGGATGAGGAGATTCTAGTTTTTCTATTGTTTCCTTATTCTGAAATGCTTCCTCCAATAGAAGACTCTTCACAGTCATCTACATCTTGGTCATAAATAGGGCCTTCATGGGTCACCATTTCAGCTTCCAAATCTGTTTATTTTCATAATCTCCTCTTCTTCATCCTTCTCTAGGGAAATACCCTCTTCTCCTAACTGCTTCGTCCTCTTCATTTACTTCCCACTTCACCATATTCAAAAATTGCTTGCCAGAGATTAATAAAACTCTGGTGCT
Organism: Sequoia sempervirens; assembly: GCA_007258455.2. Lineage (NCBI taxonomy): Eukaryota > Viridiplantae > Streptophyta > Pinopsida > Cupressales > Cupressaceae > Sequoia > Sequoia sempervirens. Next base: position 98,600 of record VDFB02213372.1, read on the forward strand.
GCTGTCCACTTCTTCTTCTTGCTTCTTAAAGGGACTCAAAGTGAACTTCATTCCATTCTTTTCAATTATTTATGTGTTGGCTCTTCCATTATAAATGGCTTTCCTATCAAATTGCCAAGGTCTACCCAACAAAACATGACACACATCGATAGGCTAACATCACACCAACTCCAAATTTCCTTTTTATATGAACTAATCTGAAAATTGACCAGGCATTGCTCATTTACTAATATTTCATGACCTTTTTGAAGTCAAGATACTTTATAAACATTTGGGTGTGTGCTTCTTTTCAAACCCAGTTTTTCTACCATTTCATTGGATACTAGATTGTTTGTGTTACCACCATCAACCAAAACTTTACAACACTAACCTCTTGATCAGCAAACAGTTCTGAAGAGATTCTTCCATTACAATGGTTCATTGTCCTCCTTTGTTGATTTCAACAGTACTTTCCTTGTCATGAGAGTTTCTCCATTCTCTGGTTTTTCAGTTTGATTAGGAAATGTAACCAATTATTCATCAGCCTGTACAACACAAGTGTTGCCTTTATTCATCCATTATCATCCTGTGCTTGTGGACATTTAAAAGCCCTGACCTGCTTGGTCACATCTAAAAATATTATGTCACCAAATAATCGACATCTCCTTTTGCCATAATTTCCTCTTTCTCTTGACAGATATGTTCCTGCTGTAGATGGGTGATTTTGGTCTTGTGAAGTATTAGATTCAACTCTTTGCAAGTTTTGATTCCTTCTAGTGCCTTGCATATTTTCACTTCTGTTAAGTCTTGCTAAACCTCGTGTTGTATGTTATTGCATGCTAGACAGTCTCAGATTTTTTATGCATATTGATATGCTTCATCTACAGTACCCACATTAATTAGAGTTAATTCATTTTGGAGCTGAAAACTTAGTCCGTTGAGGTATCTAGCAGCTGCTTTATCCTTTTCCTTTTGCATATCTGTTCTGATTTGTAAGCATAATTCTTTTTAGTGTACTCTTGTATAGACAACTCCTGCCTCAAATTTTGAAATTGTTTGACTTTGAACAACTTGTGTTGGTGGTCGGAGGGCAAGAACTTAGGCATAGATGCTTTACGTCTTAGGTCATAACCTTACCTTCTCCTTGCCTTGTCTTCTCCGTGATTGTTGAAAGGTGTGCTACCATAGGGTAGCATGTGACTTCATTTTAGTTAAAACAAACCCGACCCTCCTAAGATCAAGCTTCTTCACCCAATCCACAAGGAACTCTGGGTTCAATTCCCCCATAATCTTTGATACATTTGGCTTGACCTTTGCCCCTTGCTTGGTTATAGCTTGAATGAATCTCTCCATGGGATCTGAGCACCAATTGAAGCCCTTTGTATCTCCAGATTATTCTTAGATTTGTCATTTGGAAGTCTAACCTTCACAGCTTTCAATCTCCTTGACGATTCTTCATTTGGGTCTCTTTAACTCTTTTCTGCCCATTGGCCCTAACAAAGTTAAATCCCCTTTGAGCCATCTTTCTTTCACTTGCTTCCACTTCCCAAAGCTTTAACTTTGCTATAATACCAAAGTAATGCAGTCAAGGAAGTTGTTCCCATTATGGAACATCTAACCATTGTGGCCTAAGTACCCTCCCTCAGTACATGTCAAACTTATTGTGTATTGTTTTTCATTTGGGTTGAGTATTGCAAAGTGGTAAGCTTGATTTGTACTGAGGGAGGGTACTTTGACTGCAAGGTTTAGGCTGTCTATAACTGGAATCCCTTCCTTGACTGCATCAATAACAAATGTAACAGAATATTTACATGTGGCAAGTGTATGTTGATTGATGTGCTTGACCAATCACAGTTGAAATGGGTGGACATCTGTAATCTGGGTAGTTGAAGCTCTTAAACCAGGAGTTGAGAGATGAGGTTATTTTGGCCGCAATCAGGCATTATGAGCTGAACATACTTATCTGTGACCTAATAATGAGTAAGCAGGGCCTTGCAGTTTGCAAATGAGTACTTTGGTTATAGAGTTGAGAGTGCTAGGACTGGCTACCATATGTGAGTATAATTTGAAGATTCTAGCTACTGCACTGAAAGGAGCGCCATGCAAAACACTATATATGTATATCCATACACCTTATGGAAGCAATGATATTACTTGTAACATTTATATGGAAAAGATTAAGCTTACTTGTTCAAGACCAATTGGGTTGGGCAAACAACATAAAATTGGTTCGACATATACTGCAACTGATTTCTCAAAGTGAAATTCAAGAAAGGTACCTAATAATCACTAAAGTTTGTCTGAGAGCTTCTAGAATCAGACAAAACTGAAGGTCTGTGAAGCAGCGAATGTTCCACTCCCCAAAATGGACTGCATCTGACTCAAGATATTGAATACCTCAGTGAAATCAATCACTTGGTTGGATGCTTTTTCTTTGTACTTCATCACTGTGTGGAATTGCTACAAGTGTCACCCACTCAATATGACCAGAGTCTTGGATCTTTGATTGTGAATTGACTTGAAGAAGTGAAATGAATGTTGACCAATTATCAATCTTGTTTTAATTTTCTCTGGGCTTGGATTAAGTGATTTCATACTCTATTAATGACATACACCAATATAAGAAAGTAGTTACTATTTAATGGGGAGATTCCGGAGTAATTGGATCGATTCCAAGTTGCTTGACTGCACTTCTCTACAAAAATAATTCAGAAGTGCTCCCACTTGCAAGCCTTCTGGTTTTATTTGAGTTACCTGTAACCTTATTTTATCTAGCCTTTACTTTGGGATGTAACCATTCTTAGGCGCAATGGTGCATTTAAACTGGGCTTTTGTGAACATCAAGAAATCCTCTTATATTAAATATTATCATGAAGAAAATTGAAGATTGATAATGCTTGCAGTTTTTTTCACCGGCACTACAATATGGGTCCTTGATGTAAGAGACCAAGGAAAGGATGTGAATGATGAGACATTTTTAAGATCAAGAAGCTTGATAGTTGTGAACATCTAAGCAAATAAGTACTACTATGAAGAGCTGATGACCTTAAAGATTTGGAGTAAAGAAATGCAAGCACAAAAGACCCAAAACCGAATCCAATAGAGTTGAGGAACAATGAAAATAAGGGTGTCTTAAGCCACTGGAGCCTTCACCATAGCACTTTGAGAAATTGTACATCAATCCCAAGGTGACCTAACTACTACTTTGAGAATCTTGGAATCTCTAGCAAGATTAATGAAAACGTTCTATTTCTTGGTATGACAAAAGTCTAAATCAACTAAGTACTAAATCTAAGAACAATTACAGATGGAGTTTTAGCATTACCAATTCTGGAGTTTCAGATTGTGCGACAGGCATTAGAGATCTGGGGGTGGAGCCACTTTGGACTATTTTGAACAGGGAAAGAACTTTGAGTACTAATCCTAATACCCACGAGTCCTGGTTCAGCGAGATGGCCATACGTTGAGCACAGGTTTTAGTTTAGGTTTTGCTAATTTTAGTTTTTTTACTTGAATATTTATATAAAAAATTAAGATAGTTAATTTTGTCGAATTCGGGTCTTGATTGGAGCAGACCGATGTTTGTTTGGTTAAGCATCAAATCTAATTGGATTTGTTACAATTTGGCTTAAGAAAGGTTTGCTTTGAACAAATCTTTTGATTAGATTTATTGCTATTCAGCTAGAAAGGTTTACTTTGAAGGGGATCTGTTGCTTTTTGGCTTGAGAGACATTGGCTTTGAAAGGGATCTGTTGGTATTTGGCCTGAGAAACGTTGGCTGTGAAGGGGACAAAGCACTTAGGTGATGCAGGTATTGTAACTTTTGTAAAATCATGATTGACAATTACACGCAGACATTATTATGCAATGCAATAACAGATCAAGAAAAATATCTAAGCAATTGCTGTCATTTTATTCTTGTAAAAATTAATATTAGAGAGGTATTTTTGTCAGTGATGGTGGATTCACTTCACAGATAGCAGGTGACTGAGGAGCCTTGCTGATTGTAAGTGCAATAAAGTTACAGATTGGGTTTTAATGTTTACCAATACTGCGATTAAGAAATTCAGATTCGGGGTTGTGGCATTTTGGAATATTTCTACCTTGGAAAAAGTTCGAGTGTTATACAATGAGACATCCCTGATGATGGGGAACATTCCCTATCATCCCCTAGAAATGGGCGACAGATCGGGATATAGCCAGTGATTTTTGTATCCTATTGCATTGGTGGATGTTTTGAGTGTCCTCTACTGCAGCTGTCACTTCTTCGCCCCCATAGAAAGAAGTGATATATATATTGAAACGAAGAAAAATAGGTTTGCCACCAAATGGAGTTTGATAGACCTATTTCTCTAATTTCATTAAGGAAATGAGATCTCCACAATGAAATGACTGTCAATCAAAAGGTGAGTCAAGTCAAAATGTGAATCTGCAATTTTTTTCTTTCTTTTTTACAAGGATGGGGGTCCTAATTAAACAACACTTTGGAGAGAAAAATTAAAAATAGCAAAAAAACTCTAAAATGCAACTAATAGATTAAGCTCAATTCTAATGAAACCAAAAGTTGAAATGTAGATCTGGGAAACGAAAAATGATGTGTGTCAGTCACCAGAAGTGTTTTTTCAAAGCTAACTGAGGACCCATTCGCCATAGAATTGAGGACTCATTCGCTCTATGGCGAATGGGTCCTGACTGGGGCTCTATAAAAATGGTTTTGGGTTTTCTTCTATTATGTCTGCTCCTAGTTCCCCAATTTTCACAATCGAACATTCAGAAATAAATCTTGGAGGTGAGTTTCTGTGAAATTGCAAGAAGGATAACAACAAATGTAACTTTGACAAACTTTGCAATTTTGCTCTTCAAGAGATCTTCCACCTAAAATCAAACCCTTATTTGAACCTTGGAATGTGGATTTGCAACTTGCATGAAATGGCTTCAATAGATGTGGATGTGGATCTTGATCTTGAAACTTGACTTGAAACAATGCCTTTGGATGCTTGAATGGATCTTGAACACTACATCAACATATTAGCTCAAATAACATGCATGATGCAAGAAGACTTTGACATGATAATGGATATTGATTGTTGCAATAATTCTTTTATAAATGCTCCCCAAACGGTAAAAAAAAATCTTCCAACCCTTAGGTACCATCACACATATACCCCACATTACACACTAACTATAGATCTTAACTCCCCAAATATTTCCCAGATTCTAAGGTCATATTTAAAACTCAAAATAACTAAACCACCACCACTATACTTGATGCTTAATGCTAACCCCACATTGACCCACTTCTCATTGCATGTGATCACGTTCAAATACTTCCTTAAGTGATGTATTGACAAGGGTTTGAATTGGTTCTCCCTTCTTCCTAATAACACTCATCTCTTAAGCATTTTCCCAACACATGGTCCAGAGTTCATGGGAGTCACCTACTCCTATTTTCAATAAGATTCACTTCAACAGGATAGTGCATGGAAATATATCCATATGCATAATCTTTATCTCCTTCGATGTAGAATAGGAGTTTGAATCCATCTCTAACAATAACAAAATCCAACCTTAATTATTCAATTGTATTATCTAATGGATTTTTGAACAATTATTTATTACTAAATATCATTATGTGGCTAGATAGGAAATTCATATAACTTACCTTTTTAGCTTACCTTAAGCATCCTCATTGTCGGATAGAGTTGTTCCTATTTACCATCAACGATATTAGGGATTTATTCCATTGAATATCTTCATGATCTACAAGGGTC
>VDFB02213373.1:0-26695 GCA_007258455.2 Sequoia sempervirens
TCAACACCTAATAACCTATCAAATCTGCAAACAAAGGGCTACAAACAAACAAGCAAAAGGGGGAAAATGATTAGGGGTTAGTGGATAGGGGTTTACCTTGGTCAAACCCCACTTTTGGTAATTAAGCCCTTGAAAAGATAATGAAATGAAAGAGAAAGATAAATTAATAACATACAAATGCTATCAACTTAACTAACCCTTTATGTTGCAAATCTAAAGTAATGTCAATGGTTGCTTCAAAGTGGTTGAAAAGTGCTTGATTTGATGACGTAGAATGCTTGAATGCTTAAGTGAATAGGTGGATAAGTGAACTTGATGAATGCTTGAATGAGGAGATGTAAAATGAGGAGAAAAACACATATTTATATAATTATTGTGCCTTGTGGTATCCATTTCATACCTCATCGCAGTGACATCAAGCGATTTTGAGATAATGGTAAAATCGAGAAAGGAAATTTGAAATATGTTAATTTGGGGCCAAGGGGGACTCATTCACCACTCATGGCGAATGGGTCCCACCTAGGACCTAAAATCAAGTGTTAGGAAATATGTTTTATTTAATTTTTTTGTCAAGATAATATTCAAAAATACACTTAATAAAATCATATGAGGGCATAAAGGGGTCAAATAATTCATAAGAAAAGGATAAATAGTGAAGATGTTCCTAGAAAGCATGGAAATCTTGTTTACAAGATTTTACAACACTTTAAAATGGAACTTTTTTGATGATTAAAAGGGTTATTTTGTGGAGTGTGATTATATTAAATAGAGTCTGAAAAATGTAGAAATTAAATAGAGTCTAGAAAAATGTAGAAATGTCTTACAACACCTTCACAAGATGTCATTCTTTGAGTTTTAGTACCTAAATAAGCATGTTCAAGCCATATTACAACATAAAATCAAACCAACATAGTTCTAACACCATGAAACAAGACCTAAAAGGCCATGAAAAAGACAAGAGGCCATTTTTCTATGACACAAAATTCTATGAAAATTCATAACTATAGCGAAACTAGAAGCTTTAGTGGTTCAAATATTGTACCAAATGGATTCACTAACCATAATTGCCATGAAAAGATTCTAGAAGTTTTACAGGAAAAGAAGGAAAGTCATCAAGATTTGGGAATATCATATTTTAAGTGTGAATTTGGAAGGAATAAGTTACTGATCTTCATACACATGGATAATATAACAAGAAGAAAGAGTGGGTGAAACAAGAAGGAGATGCATGCTTTTCACCCCTAATTGTGAATCCATAACCTAAAAGGGAAGAGATCCTTGAATTTACACAAATCAAGTAGAGTATCAAGTTTTTACTTTTTCTTTTTTTGATAATTGTGCAAATTGTATTAAGGTCTAGCCTAATGAAATGAATAGTGATGTTCAGGTTGAAGAAAATACAGAGAACAAAAGAAGTCTTCGAGGGAAAGAGAATCAAGAAATAAATGAAACCATTCATGGAATAGGGAGAAAATAAATGGAGGACCATGAATGAATATTGGAAGAAGGTACAAGACCAAGACATTTGAAAAGGTGGGTGAGGTTGACCATTAGTGAGGTCATTTCCATACATTTTAGCCAAATTATTGGTAAGTATGGATTTGAATTTTCATTAATTAAACATAGAAAATTTTAAATAATTTGTTGTTATAGTAGGCTATTCAAAATTTATTCAAGTGAATTTAAAGATAAACCTGCTAGGATTTGAACTAAGAGCATTATGAAGTTAGTGGTATAAATTAGGATAAATTGCTTAATTAGGGTATATTACTTGGTTAGGGTAATTTTTTTAGTTAGTTAGGTTAGTTTTCTTTAGTAATTTTTTCCTTGTTTTTTGGTTCCATTCCTGACATTAACAAATTCTTCTTAAATCTAAAACACATGATGATCAAATTTTTAAAACATTTTACTATAAATTAAAAATGTAAATCCATTTGAAATAAATACACACATGAGTAGAGAAAAGCAAAATTTTCATTATATTTCATATATACATGAAAGTACAAAATTCTCATTGTAATGTGGTATAAAAAAGAAGCAAAAAAGAGGGTTTGATGTTTAGAGGACCATGGTAGAACAGTTGGCAGGTTGGTTTGTCAATTTGGCTTGCTTCGTTTTGGAGGAACATGTACCCCAAGTAAGCATTGTCTCTATGGTATTCAAGTTTGGGAGTATTCAAATCAGGAAGGAAGGGAAAGAGATGAACTATTTCCCTTTTTTGTAGAAATCAAGGAATGTCATCGACAATAGGGATGCCTACAACTAGATGAGCAATGGTGAGAAAATTGTCCAAATTTCCTAAGAAGTTGGGCGGCACTATCATCACTACAGTGAACTTCAGCTACACAAAGGAGTTGAAGTCGGTCGTTTAACCTATAATAGGCCTTAGAAATTCATGCAGCCTCCCTAAGACCATCTTAGGAATACTTCATGGAAGGAGTCCGGAGGAAGAATACCTTTCAGGAGCCATTGTGGTTAGTAATTCAGTCTAGGAAGCTGGCTTGGTGACAAAAACTAGTAAAGAAAATTGGAGTATCCATAGCCTGGAAGAAAGAAATCACTCACAAAGAAAAAAAGAAAAATCAAAGAAATTGAAGATATAAGTGAGGAATTTGAAGGAAAGTGTTGAATTTATAGAAAATTGTGAGAAATCTATGGTACATAGTTTCTCAGATATAAAATATTGGGAATGCAAGTTGAGGTGGTAGAAGTACACTTTTTTCCAAAATTAAAAGTTAAATCAAATAAATTCTCATGAAAATGGTGTTCAGTTCTTTGAGGATTGCAAGTATGAAGATCATGAATCGAGCAAATTTAAGATTTCAAAATTAAATGGTGGTCATTTCAATTTACTTCATCAAGCCATATTAATTATGAATTGTCTAGGTGTGTTGTTCGAAAGGAAAGTTGAGCCAATAAGGTGGCACACATCAACATGTTAAAGAGCTTAAAGGAAGTAATGTAGGTGTGATTAGGCATGCAAATTAAATGAAGGGTATGATGGTTGGGAATAAGTATAGTTATGACAAGCTTGATGCATTAATGTGAGTCTAGAGCCTCCAAAATTGAAATTGCCAGCCAAGTTTATTTTAGCAGGTTGCTATGAATGAAAGGGTGGTAACTAATGTATCTAAATTTAGAATTAATTGAGTGATTTCATAACTTACAATTAATCAAATGAATATTTTGACTCATTTTTGGATTTTATTTTTGGAAAAATATGAATAGAAAACACTAAAAATATCCTAAAGAAACTTGGGTTAGTCTGAAAATGTCAAAAGTGTGTTTGTAGTGTGTATTTTCAAGGGTTATACACCCCAATATTTCCACAGGTATAGCACATATCGAAGATAATATCACACATAGAAAACACTTGTCTATCCCTAAGGTCAATGGCCAATGGTGACACTCTTAGAACCACTCTAGGAATCTCCTTTGGTGCAAGGGAGGGACACCCTTTCGGGTTATGTATCACCTCTTTCCTATGATAGTTGATGGGTAGGGGCCTCCTGCTATGGAAGGATATCACAAATCACCCTCTCCATGGAAAGTCACAAGCAAAAAATGAAAGTGTCTTATGCAAGCCTAAGATTTCCATCTCATTAAAGGGAGCCAAATTTTGGGTGTAGGGATCTTATGGGTGTGATGCTACAACCCTGCACTAAGAATATCACCAAAACTAAATCAAAGGGTGGCTTCTAATGAGTTGGCTCTTAATTTGTGTTTCGAGATATACTGGTGCCTATGCATGTGATGGTTCACTCAATTAAGAGGCCTCCCATTCCCTTCCTTAGAAAGTATTTTGATGCATCTCAAGGATACCGAGGGAGACATCTATCGGTATATGATATCTGCACCAGGTGATTGATGGCTTTCATCACAACCACATTATTTATATAGTAGACCAAAATGAAATACTGCTTAGATCATTCCCTCTCAGAATTCAGGAGGTAGGTCCTCTAAGGGTAAACAAAAGGGAGACAAGTATGTTGAATTTGATCTCCAACATTGCATGAAGTTCAAGGAGAGAGCATACATAATACTTTTTTTCTCACACTCGTATGGTTTTCATTTTAAAAAGAAAACACCAAAACCAAATGTGTGGGTGATTTTACAAATTCCAACAGATTTTTTTTATTCTCAAGATCACCAAATGGCATGAGAGAAGAGCATACACACCTAGAGGAAAAATTCAAACCACAAGACAATGAAGATAATGATTTATTTAACCCTCAAAGCAATTTGTGAAAGAAGACACTTGATGCAAGGTTAATTTTAGAACCGATGAGTGGATAAGCAAGTCAATATTAAATATAATGAGTGAATATGAATTTTTTTGTAAATTTAGCCCAAAAGAGTGAATATGCAAGTCAATTTTAACACAGTGAGCGTGATTAAACAAAAACTGTAAAATGAGACAAGGCAACAAGTTAGAAAAATCAAAATAGAATGCCTCCTTTCCACCTTTTCCACACACCGCAAAGCCAATATTAGTACCAAAAAATTCCTAACCTACCAAATATAAGGAAAAAATATGAGAAATCCTAAGAAAATTAAAAAAAATTGAAAACAAGCAATTGCATCACTATAACTTGCAGTTGTAGCCCAAATTTTTTTATAGATGTGGCTCAAATTTTCTAACTACAATGTTTAGACTGGTGAATGCAACTTTTGGGTTGGTGACTATAGTGAACCCCTTTCAATTGTGGTGAACCCTATTATGCAGTTTTTGCACACAGCCCCATTGACAGGGACCCTCTTTTTGCTTCGCTTTTTGGTTTTGGCCCTTGTTATTTTGAGGTTTTGTTACCTTTGCATGTTCTTGAATGCTTATCTTATTTGTGCAAATGCCCCCCTTCTAGGAAGCACTTTGAAAATCTAATGTTTTGGGCAATTTTTGGGTTTTTGGCTGCTTCTGGGAAAATCCACTCCTGGCAGAATTCCCCGGACATTCTCTAAACCCAGTTCTATTTGCTTGCACTGTGGTTCGGGAATTCTAGACCTTTTCAAAATTCTGTGTTGGTCAGATTTCTCTGAATATCCATCATCCTGTCAGATTTTTGGGTTTTGTCTGGATGTCTTGTCGATTGCATTAATGTCATTTGTATGATTTGTGAGGGATGTATTTAGGTGATCTTTGGGGATTTTCTTGCCATTATGCTTTATCATTTACATTCAATTGAGTTGAGTAGCTTAATCTTGAGGTGTTTGACTCAATTTGGAGTGCTGGGTTTGTGAGTTGTTGAATTTGGTGGTGATTTCCTAAGCATTATTGTCGCTGTCCTTTGCTGAGCGCCAATAAAATGTCATTTGTTATTGCTGAAGTCAATCTCCACTTCATCAAATGGTATGTATATGTTTCCTTGCTTTTGATTGATGAATGTGAGTGGTCCTCTAGCGTTCTAGATTTGCTTGGAGTCCAAATTCTTGTATGTTTGGGCATTTCGTGGCTTGGGTTGCTTGATATAGTCTGATTTATGGTTTCCCAAGTTAGTTTCGAGTTTGTTCTTTCATTCACATCAGAAGATAGCTTGCTGGTGGGGCGTAAATAATCTTTTGTGAGAACCTAGTAGTTCAGTTAACCTGAACCCCAAGCTTGCCCTGTGTTTTCAGTGGTGGATTTTTAGTGTTTTATGCCTAGGGCATCGTCATTTCCTCGTGATTTGCTTTCATGTGAGCCTAGAATTCAAGGATGATCTGTGGGGGGCTCAAATCAAACCGATTGCTGGCCCAAGGTCCTCAAATTCATGATCATTCGATCAATTTGAGTGAAGTTGTGAGAAAACGATGGTATTCGGCATTTCAAGATCTTCGTGGAATTCCTCTTCTACTAAAATTCCTCGACATTTCATTTTCTCCTTGTTTTCCTGAAACTCGCAGTTTTTTGGAGTTTCATCTTCCTTGCGAATTTTTGTTCTATCTGGATTTCTCTGAAAATCCTTTGTCATGTCATTTTTCCAGAATTTGCAGACTTTTGTTGTTTTCGTGAAATTCTGTCCTAGGAGGAATTCTTTGAAACTTTGTTGAAAATGAAGGATTATGAGATGGCATGGCTTACTAACTAAATTTTATGATTAATTTGAGCTATTTTAAGATGTCTCATGTTATTTCTTTGGTATGATAATGGATCAAATAGTTATCTTGGTGGATTTCATGTTTACTAATCTGTTTGGCTGGTAATTTTCTAAAATTCCTCTCTGGCTTGGATTCCGTGGGATGACTTGAAACCTAAACTTTGATATGATCAATTTTATGAGAATTAATGACACCTTGCTTATCTGGGATTCATTTTGATGATGATTATGTTGTTTATGATTGATTTAACTTGGATTTCATGTGATCTTTACTATGGTTTCTTTGTTAAGTGCAGGCTGAGTCAAGCAAGGCAGTGACAAGTGGAGCTAGGAGTAAAGTGATGGTTCCAAGTGCAAAAGGGTCTTTTGTTTCTGAAGCAGAAAGAATCAAAATGGACATCAAGAGTAGAATTCCGGAGAGCAATCCTACTTCTATCTGGTCGGAGGTAATTGATACAAATGTTGGACTATGGGAATATGAGGAGTTCAAGACCAGGATGGCAGAGCAAAACCTTCCTTTGCTGGCTAGAAGAACATTGGAATCAGGATTGGAGCATGTGGTTGGATTCCCTCCCATGGTGCAATGTTATGAATTGGTTCTTGAGTGTGCCAGGCACTGTGATAAGGATACATAGAGGATAGTTGGCCCTCAAGGGAGAACTGTAGCAAATTTGAATCTTGTGTCCATAGCCCAAAACTTTGACATGCTAGACAAATCTCATGTAGTGGCTTTTGATATGGATATGGAAAGAAAATTCTATGGGGAGGATACTATCAAATCTCAGTAGGTCATCAACTCATGGTTGGAGAGGCCTAAGTCTCACTACTCCAAGCTTCCCAAACAGCTATTCAGAGAAAAATTCAAGGAGTATTATGATGATATCACTCTTCTCAGGAGGGTGGTAGGGTCAAAGAGTGCTGGAATTTTTGAAAATTGGATGCTCCATGTCATCGTAAGGATGGAGTAGAATATTAACTATCATTGGGCAAGTGTTATAAGTGCTATGATTCATGAACAGATGTGTAATGTATTGCAAATAAAGACCTTCACAATGACTTCCTACTTAGTCTACATGCTTGCAAGATTCCACCCATACAAGGGGCTAAATACAAGAGGTGTGTTTGGGAAGGATGTGATCTATGAGGTTTATCCACAGCTACATCTAGGAAACTCGAACTACAGGAGGGTGAATGATGCATTCACCATGTACATCACCAGATTATTGCAAGGTGTAGAGCATGTGAGGATATCTGACCAGGCGAAAGAACTAATCAAAAGGTATGGGGCTTGGTTCATATAGTTTCCCACCTTCTCATACATAAGGATAGATGGCTGCTAGAGGGCTCCATATCGACTTCCAAGGTACCCAACAGACCATATCATACTCTTGGAAGTCATGAGACAAATTTGTGACTTTGATGCCATTGTGAAAAAGGATAAGCATAAGATTGGATTTGGTGGTGACTTCCCTTTGAGGATAGGAACTAGTGAGGCATGCCCTTCTATTAATTTGGCTAATGCTTCTGAGGAAGAAATGAGCACTCTTGGGTTATCCTTTCATTCCAAGAGATCCAGGTTTGATATAAATAGCGAAGCACAAAATAAATCCAGTAGAGAATATAGCCACAAGGATGATATGGAAGACTATTGGGCCAATTGCAGTGATGAATTTGAGATTAGAAAGAAGAAGTTTTCTAGGTTGCCTGTTAACTTGGTCTGACTTTACAATGTGAAGGCCATCCCAGATCAAGTTGAAGAGGATGGAGATTTGATCTAGGGCCATGCTTATGAGGTAGTTAAGGAAAAGCTAGTTGGAGAAATAGACTGGTTAGAAGAGGAGAAAACAGAACTGGAACAACTTATGACTCCAGTCATTAAGTATACTAAGCTGTGGCTCAAGCATAAGATGTGGGAGCTGAAAAGTGAAGGTGTGTAATGCTCCTATGATTTAATGGGAGACTTGGGGTCTCATTCCACTTCTGAGGAGTCAACTAAGAAGGATCCTATGGGTAAGGGAAAGGCGATTTCTCCTTTCAAGATCAAAATTAAAGATGCTCAGGCCGAGGAAGAACAGGAAGCAGAAAAACAAAGGAAGCCAATTGCAAAGAAGAGGAAACATGCTTCAAGAACAAGGAAGTCAACAAAAGATGAAATTGAAAAAGAGGACAAATAGGTTAGTGTCCCTATGCTGAAGAAAAGGAAAGATCCAAGGCAGGGGAGGAAGTTGGCCCACCTGTGATAAATGTGGAGAGCTCAGGAGAAAGGACACAACTGTACACAAGGAAATCAAGAACTTCTTCTCCCAAAGACAATATTCCAAGCAAGGATCTCCCTCCAGTCACTCCTGATGCAAAGAAAAATGATGATATCCATCCTTCTCATGAAGCTCACGATGAACCAGGTGAATCCAAGGAAGAAGGTCACCAAGATACAGAAGGAGAAGAATTTCAAGAGGGTGAGCTCTTTAGTGCTGAGGCAGAAATAGAGAGGGTGATGCAGTCTACCTTTGTAACATATGAGGATTCACCTGTTGGAACTAAAGAAGTTAGACCTCCTCAAAGAAAGGAAGTACCAGTTAAGACTCCATCATCGATACATGAAGAAGAAGAGCATGATAATGAAAAGGAGGATAAGGCTAAGGAGATTCCTGAGAAGCAAGATTTGAATGAAGATGCACCTAAGGACCAACAAGATGAAGTTGGACAAAGTAAAGCATAGTCAGAATATACTATTCTAGGTTGGTTGGATAGGGAATTGAAGAGCAAACAAATTGTTGTGGATGATACCCCTCCCAATTGGGATGAGCTGTTGGCAAACATAGGAAAGGGAAAAGGAAAAAAGAAAGCCAAGGTTATTTCTAGGATTGAAAGAGATGAAGCCAACAACAGGGTAGTCCACATTGCTACTCCTGCTTCAGATAAGAACATAGATGATGTAACTGGGGAGGATTACAATGTATAGACCATCAACCTTGGGCCTACTTCTATGGAGCATGATATTGAAGATTATGAAGGCTCTAGTGTAGTGATCCTAGGAAGGTTGAGGAAGGAAGTGAAGACTAAGCAAGAACTGAAGAAGGAGAATGAGAAATTAAAGAAATACTTGCAAGACTTGATGAATCCCTTGCAATCTATTATCTCCTCATCTTCTGCTGTGAGTTTCCTACCACAAGAGACCATAACAGAGCTAGAGAAGATGCAGACCACTACTCTTTCCATGGCGAATTGATTAGAGGGGGTCTAAATTAAGGGGGATAATGCTATCAAAGACATCCTTTCAACTGGAGTAGATGCAATGAGGTTGATAAATTGGTTGAAAGATGTATTAGCTCAAGATAAGGAAGATACATATCTCTTGCTGCAAAAGACCAAGACCATCATGGAGTATACTAAGGATAAGTTGGTGAGTGATGGAATTCTCCCTTCCTCCAGAGCAGCAAAACCTTGGGAATGGTTTGAAGCTTTGAAATTAAGGAAAAAGGTTTTGAAGAAGGTACATAAGCAGAGGAGGAAAATTGAAGACACCTTGATAGATATCTATAATAGATGCATTTCCTTCTTTGAAGTGATGATAGGGATAAAGAAGTTTGCACCAAAGCATTTGAGCTTAGAACAGTTGAGAAAATGGTGGCGAGATGTATATTCTCCAATCAGTGAAGATCCAGTTACTGAACATCAGTTGGATGATGTGGCCACCTATATTGTAGTTATTGATAAATATCAAACTAGCAAGGTTGAGTGGGATAAGTCGGTGGAATAGTTAAGGGAAAATATTAAATCTATTGAGAAGAGACTTAAGGTTTTACCTCTGCCACCTATAGCCAACTTGGATAGGGTACTTTTGATGGTGCATGATAGGATGGAGTGAAATAAAGATACAAGGGGAAGCAGTTAATTTAAGGCTACATTGGAATTTGTGCTTCCCATTATTTCTCTTCTTCCTTCACATGCATTGGACCGAATTTTGTTGAAGACCCTAGGCTGACCTGGATGGAGGGATTGCATTTAATGCCTACTTTGTTTATTTTGAATTCTCCTTGGGCTAACTTGTTTTATGGCCGATTATTATTGTAAACCCTAACTAAGCTGACATATCTTGGGGGGTTTTTATTAATATGGAATTCTTCCTCATTTGTAAGGGCTAGATAGTTTTTCTTGGAGCGAATTAAGTAGTATAGCAAGAGCTAGAGTTAGGAGTTAGTTTTTTTTTCAAGCAAGCAAGTGCTGTAACAGAATACTGGAATTGTTGCTACTTTGGGTAATTTAATGCAAGTGAAGACATTGTGATTTGGTGCCTTTCTTGTGTTGAATTTTATCTGGCATGGTTCTTGTGATTCTATCTTTGGAATTGCTTAAGTTATTTGATAGATGTGTTAGGTTTAATGTTAGATAAATTGATAGTGTTTATGATTTAGTACTTGAAGTGTTGCAGCAATCTCTGATCCATAATTTTTGTAACCAACTGATTGTTAGTTGCTTTGCAAAGTTAGCCTAGACTTTCATATTCATTAAGCTTAAGTTCAATTGTGAAGGTTTATTCATTTCAATTGCAATAGGGTTGTTTGAATGAATGTTCATGATCTAGAAATATTTAAGGCCTTAGAAGATTGCACAATTTCTATAAGATTGTAGATCCATCTGGGTCAAGTAGAAATTAGTTTCTGAGGGATTGGTCCATTTCAAGTGTTTGTCATTTGCATTGTTAATCTTAGGTTTAGTGTTAAATTTAGGAATCTCTTTGAAACCTTATATCTTTTGTTATTTCATTTATCACCTGAATTAGTTTTAGGATTGAAGTATCACCATATTGCTAGATCTGATAAACTAAAGGATTCAGTACTTGCTTGTAGTAAGGTCCCTTTGTGATTACCAACATTTTCACATTTATCACTGAGTTGTTTATGCATTGTCAAGACCTAACATTAGAGACCTTGGGGTTATCTCTTGAGGCTTGTTGATAGAGATTTACCTTTCAAGAGAGATAGAATATCACATTCTATCTGAGTTGTTGTTGTGCATAAAACACCATCAACAAACCCCTTCACGATTGCATCAAACTACCTGTAACTATAAAACACAAGAAAAATCCCCAATTTCAACCAAAACTAAAACTAAACTGATATGATATGGATGTTAACTAATAAAAACTAAAACTAGAAACCCAAAAAAATAGGAAAAATTGAAAATGGATGCAAACTAATGATGCTATGATGTCTCAGGAAATTGCGGTGATTCCCTAAGTAGATGCATCACAAAAACTTGTAGTTGCAAAACACCATAAAATCAAGCAATTTCAACCAAACCAATGACTAAATATGTTGTAAGCCTAATGCTATATGATGAAAATAAAAACCAGTAACTGAGAATAAACTAAAAACCTAAGAAATAAAAGCAACCCAAATGATATCCCTTATCTTGAATCAATTGCATCTTTCCAAATGTCAGTTGTGTTGCACTAGCTTTTGCAGTTGAGTCGTTTTAGCTAGCAGTTGTGTCTCAAACCTACAAAACCAAAAAAATCATAAATTCTTGCAAGATCTTATTATTTTCATGAACTAGGTTCACTAATGTAATCTGGGGTAAAAATTAAGGTTAATGTAAAATAGCATAAAAACTAACCCTAAACCAACAATAGAGCACAAATAAGCATAAAAACATGAAACATAAAGCAATATTGCCATAAAGTCTTCATGCCATCATTGATTGACCTCCATTTTTCTTCTCCATATTGCTTGAATGTACTTAATGCCCTCATATATATGAGTGTGCAATAATAAGCTTATGACAATGACTAGCAAAATATTGAAGATTGTTGTCTCACACTAGCAGCATGTATTTGCCTATAAACTAGATGTTGAAAATGACAAGGATATGGTATTTTACAGAAAAGACAAATTTGAATGAAGGATTGTGATTGAATGCCAATAATATGTGTCAATCAATGGAAAAAAATTAAAGTTGTATTATGAAATACAGTTAGGGAAAAATAGGGCAAATGCTAAGAATGAATGGCTAGGATTGAATTATAAAATAATTCAATCAAGGGTGACAATTGAATGAGATGTGAATAGATAAGATTTCATGTGGAAGATAAGATTGGAATAGAAAAAGAGGTTGTTGGAGGAATTCAAATGAATAATTAAATAATAAAAGTATTATTTAATTATAGAGGACATGTGGCATGTTGAATTTTTCATTAAATATCAATTTAATTAAAAGTGGGCAGAAAATGACAAATTAGTAAGCAATTAAATAAATAAAAATTTATTTAATTTTAATGACAAAAAAGGCTAGTGAATAATTAAATAATTAAAATAACTCTTTAATTATAGTTGAAAGTGGTAAATAAATATTAAATAAATAAAATTTACCTAATTGTAGTAGAAAGGGACATTAGTGACGTAATTAAATAAATAGAATTTATTTAATTAATCAAAAGAGAAAATATAAAGCTAGGAATGGATTAACTAAATAATTAAAATTATTTAATTAATAGAAGACTTATGACCTTAGGAAATAATTAAATTATTTAATTATCAAGGGTGAAAGGGGGAAATGATGGAGAATTAGAGTTCGCAGGCCTAGGACAATTTTTAGTGTCTACAATATCAACAACACAAGACAACATAGTTCACAACATATAGAAGAATGAAGATACAAATAGAAGAATGTGATGATGCATTTTTTTCCTATGCATCCTTGTACCAACAATGCAACAAGGATCATCCAAGGAAAACTCACAAAAAAAAGACATGCACATGGCTATAGAATGGAAACAAATTAAACTATGCATCTACGCTTCTAAATAAGATATTGCATCTAAGATTAAGAAATTTAAACTAAATTAAACTACAAAATCTACAGAAATTTATCCTATTGCTCTCTAACTCTAAAGACTTCTCTAATTTACTTAGCTCTCAGATTCATAAGCTAATTAAACTATTAAGTGACACTTAGAGAATGAGAATTAAGCTATTGTGAGTCTATAATGCAACTAAGATGATTCTAAAATGAGAATTAAACTACTGTAAACAGCCATGATTAAAACTATGAAATGCTGAAGAAAGCTTGATGGATTGATCCTAAAACTTGATTGCTTGAATGCTTGAATGTCTGGAAACCTGCAGAGTAAAATTGCATAAGTTAGGATCCTTTTTGTGTAGCCCAAGAGCTGTATTTATAGCTTTCCGGCAGCACAATTGCACAGGAAACTGGGATGAGGGGCTGTGATTTCCTCTGGAGAATCCAAAGGCATGGGATGAGAAGAAGGAGCTGATCATGGAGAATGGTTTCTCCCCATGAAAACACCAGGCAAGATAAGAGGGAAGGTGGGTGGAATGGTTGTTGAGAGAACTTCCTGCAAATTTTTCCTGAAGCTTTCCCGTGAATGGCAGTGCCATTAATTTGATTGGTGAGAAATAAATATTTATTGGTGAGTGAATAGTGCAAATTTTATGCATAAATTTAAATATTTTTAATTTATTTAAATTTAGCAAAAGGAGGAATAAATAATTTAATAAATCAAACTATAGGGTTTGTTTTATTAAATTAAAAGGAGAATGATAATTAAATAAAAGATTTTTAGCAATCTTTATTTAATTAAGAAGAAATGTGATTTTAAATAACACAATTTATTTAAATTGTGTATTAATTTTAAGATAGAAGAAATAATGATACTAATTAAATAAAACAAAGTTTTTAATTTTGTTTATTTAATTAAGAGAGAAATAATATGATGAAAATGATAATAGTTAAATAAAACAAAGTTTTTAATTTTGTTTATTTAATTAGGAGAGGAAAATAGAAGAATTATAAATGAACTTAATATAAATAAATATTTCTATTTATTTACTAAGTAGAAGAATTTAAGATTAATTAATCAAATAAGTCGTATTCAATTAATTAGATTCTCCAGACCATTTTTAGGTGTCTACATTTTGCCCCTCTTTGAAGTGATGTGTTTACGCAGTGCTTCAAAGAATGATTTTGCTTCAGCTGCCAGTATTGATGAAAGGTTTTAAAGCATGCCCCGGACTTGCCCCAAATGTTGAATTTTGAAATGATAATGATATATGCCCCCTCGGGAGATAAATTGATGAATTTTGGATTTTTTTATGAATTTTCAAAAATTTTGAATTTTTATGATGGTTTGATGATGAATTGATGAAGAAACAATTTATCTCCTGACAAGATTGTAAATGCCCTAGTGATTGACAAGAATAAATAAATCCCATTAAAATTCCCCAAAAATAGCCTATAAATGCTCCAAAGGTCATTTTCAAAAGTCATTTGTGCATTGACTTTGACAACCTTGAGATAGAGACCCTCCAGAGTATTCAGAGCTACCATGCCGATCCCATACCACACCCACCGACTCGAGCGTGTGCGCCGTCATCAACGTCCAGCCGACTATGGACCTCCGGTATGTACCTCAACTTGTCCTCGAAATTCGCACCTTTATTTTTGATTTTTTTTTGCATGTTTTTAGAGTTTTAGCGCGCGGTGAACGCGGTGTAGCGCGCCCGTGATTTTCTGTAGCGCGTCATAGTTTTAGCGCGTCCTGTCAATAGCGTAGCGCATCTAGTAAGTTCTGTAGCACATCAAAAGTTTTAGCACACAGGGTCAGTTGTGCAGCGCGTCGGTGAAATTTTGTAGCGCGCCAGATATCTTAGCGTGCAGGGTCAGATCTGTAGCGCACCTGGTGGGTTTTGTAGCGCGCCAGAAATTTTAGCGCGTTAGGTTGATTTTGTAGCGCTTTTGGTATAGATTTATGTAGCATTGTGCGATTTGATTTTCGTCAATTTGTTTTTGATTCCATCTATTTTAGTTTGATTTTGACTAAAATATGTGGGAATTGATCTCATGATGAGCGAGATCTATTGATTGATAATAATTACCCTCATGATAGGCGAGGAATAATTATGCATTCTGAATGATTGAACCCAATTGATAGATGAGGGTTCCCTGATGATTTGATAGGTTGATAGGTAAAAGCACAATGTTTTAGAAAATTTGATGATCTTGTGATATTCTGATTAAAATGTTTTGTTTTGTATGAGTATAGGAGCAGTTAGATGTCATCCAGGTGCGAGAGCAGTTCCCGTGGCCGTTTGATATGATACCGAGACTGTCACCTGATGAGAGACAGCATATTACTGCTTGTGGTTTGGCGACTTTACTTGACATGCCCCATATTAGACTTAATAGGGGTCTACTGACAGCTTTGGCAGAGCGGTGGCATAGTGACCACAACACCTTTCACCTACCTACTGGCGAGATGACCGTGACGCTAGAGGATGTATGGTGTATTCTTTGTATTCCCTTTGTTGGTGAGATCGTGGTTCATGATTCAGAGGAGGTTGGCGGTGTAGAGGCCATGCAGAGAGCCTTTCAGGATCCCCACATTGCAGGAGAGTGGATCCCATGGATAGATATATATGAGTCATATGCTCCTCTTCCTTCAGTTTTGGCGGGTTTCATTAGTGGATTCCTTTGTTCTGATAAGAGGTCAAAGGGTCTATCGCTTGGATGGGGTCGTGTGCTAGAGGGCTTGGTGGTCCATAGGACGAGATATGCATGGGGCATGTGCATGCTTGCCCAGTTATATCATGATTTGCATTGGATAGTATATCTCGGCGGCAGTAGTTTATCTGCAGGGGCTACCCTTCTCCAGGTATGGGCCTGAGAGCATATTGCTGTTACACGTCTCGTACCAGTGTTGGCCAGACCAGCGACAAGGCCATATGTATTTCGATATAGAGGCAGGCCTACCCAGCATATGATGGGTAAGCTTGAGTATTGGAGACAGATCGTTGATGATATAGAGGTAGTGACCTGGCGTCCATACCTAGACTGTGATGCCTGGGACGACGATGATATTGAGTTGGGGTTCTTGTCCGATTCTATGTATTTGATCGGGAAGAGCCCCAGGGTTTTGGAGCGGTTCCTGTTTCATCGTGTGTACAGACAGTATGGTATTGTGCAGTGCATGCCATTGGGTGTAGCACATTATGGACGGCGATGGATTGATGTTCCTGATTGGGGTCCCAGCTTGCCTTACGGGGCACTTGTTGAGGGTTACCGTGCTCTACAGCCATCAGCATGGGATGTTCGGCGGGATATTGTCGAGGCGCCTATTACTCTTGAGTATGGAGAGTATCTGGCTCTACATCCTCCTCCACGAATTACTATTCCAGATGATCCAGCACCTGTACCAGCGACAGCACCAGCAGTAGCACCAGCAGGGGGTGTTTAGATTGGTCAAAGATGGGGTAGAGAGGAGGATGTTGATGTGGACGTGGAGAGCAGCTCGGAGACCGATAGTGATGAGAGCTCTGATAGCAGTGATGATAGCAGTGACGATGATGGCGGAGATGGGAGGGGTCCAAGCGTAGCAGTTTCATCAGAGCCATCATCCAGTGCGCCTCATAAGAGGCAGGCTGTTACGTCTTCATCGGCAGATCCCTTAGAGATTGCGGGTTTACAGGTGCAGGTGCAGACATTGCAGGGACAGTTAGCACAGGTGCAGGGTTTATTAGCTCAGACTCAGGCTCAGACGCAGGCACAGCTAGCTACTGCTCAGACCCATATCACATCTCTGATTAGTGAGAGAGATGGGGCTTTACAGGCAGCAGCGACCGCACAGGCTCAGGTGACAGGATTACGAGCACAGTTGTCCACAACCCAGGCACAAATCGCAGCCTTAACTGCAGAGCGGGATACCATTAGACGGACAGCTGAGACAGCACAGGCGACTACAGAGAGGTTACAGAGAGTGGCAGATGGGACTTCTGTAGCGGATTATATGCGAAAGGCCATGCGGGCAGGTGCTAAGATTGAGTTCTACTGGAGCCGTTACCATGAGCTTTGCCCCCCAGAGCAGAGAGTCAGCTATGCTCAGTCGCGCTCAGAGAGGACTCGATCGAGGACAATGAGCAGAGGTGTGACACAGCCTCTTCTGAGAGATCCGAGAGATCCTGGGACGTCTGGTGGTGGTACTGATAGTGGTGCTAGACCTGCTCCTTCTGGTGGGAGTACTACTTGAGATTATATGTGTACCCATTGAGAGATTGATACAACCATTTTTTGACATGATGTTATTTTCATTCTTTTCAGACTTCATTGTATACTTTTCACTTGATGAGATATATATGTGCAGCGGTTCGATTGATTTATGACATGATTTTATGTGTTTTATGTGATGGATGCATTGATTTTATGATGTATTGATGTGATGGATGCATTGATTTTATGATGTATTGATGTGATGGATGCAGTAATGATGATGTGAAATGATACTGATGATGTATTTCTTTTCTTAATGAGATGTAATGTATGATAGATAAAACGTGATGTTAATGTAATGATGTATGGA
Organism: Sequoia sempervirens; assembly: GCA_007258455.2. Lineage (NCBI taxonomy): Eukaryota > Viridiplantae > Streptophyta > Pinopsida > Cupressales > Cupressaceae > Sequoia > Sequoia sempervirens. The sequence goes on from VDFB02213373.1 coordinate 17,449, forward strand.
AATGTAATGATAGTGATAAATGAATATGTGATAAGTGATAAATGAAATGATGTAATGAATTGTAAATGGTATGTAAAAATGTAATGATGAATGATAAAATGTAAATGAAATGTAATGATGTATGAATATGTAATGATAGATGAGATGGATAGTAGTAATGTGATGATGTAAATGTAATGATAGATATGAATGATAAGTGAAATGAATGATGAATGATAAATGTGATGGTAAATGAAAATGTAAATGAAATGTAAATGGATGATGAATGGAAATGTGAATGTAATGATGAATGGATATGTAATGATAGATGAGATGGAATGCAATAATGTGATGATGTAAACGTAATGATAGATATGAATGATAAGTGAAATGAATGATGAATGATAAATGTGATGGTAAATGTAAATGTAAATGAAATGTAAAGGGATGATGAATGGAAATGTAAATAAAATATAATGATGTATGAGTATGTAATGATAGATGAGATGTAATGCTATAATGTGATGATGTGAACGTAATGATGAATGGTGTAACATAATGTGTATATGATATCACAAAATGAGATTTTTTATTGTGAATTTATGATGAGATGAAGAGATGATCCTATATGCATGTTGATTATGAAAATTGCATGTGTCAAGTATACTCAGTCTTAAATAAGAAAAGATAACATCATTTGTGAATGAATCATTGTAACTTGTGCTACTAGTACTCTACAGATGTATTATTATGAATGTAATCTATGTTAACCATTCAAATGCCTATTTTATCAATGCAAATCTAAGTGTCATTTCAATAATCATTTTATTCTGCTTTGTATCATCACTGAGCTTTATTTTAAAATGTTGAAAGCGAATACAAGCATCAATGATATGAGATAGACCAATGATGACCTGAGTATTTCTTTCATGATTTTTGATATTGCAAGCGAACACAAGCATCATGGTATAAGATAGACCAATGATGACCTAAGCATTTCTTGCGTAAACAAACAAGAATTAATCATTTTCTTAAGTGAATTTGAATGTCATCCATGATACTTGGTAGAGCATTTCCTGCGACAATTCACAAAACAATAATGATTAATTCACAAACAGTAAACAAAGAAAAGGTATCATTCTTCTTCTTTACTTCTCTAGTTCAATACATCATTGAGTTGCTCCAAAGAAATGATAATCAAATGATAAAAAGCACAACAATTCAAATTCTACTTAATGTATTTTCAAATCATTATTCAGATTAGATCATCAGTGTTGAGATGTGTGTGCTGATGTGTGCATGATATTCCCAAGCGTTTGACCAAATGATGTGACCTAAAAGACCTATCCTAGTGGTCTCGGTGACTGATCAAAGATTAGTCTTGCCTACGTTATACACGCAGAGACCACATAGTTCGACTGACACAAACTCCACTTTTGTGATGTAGACTCTATTTGGAATTTTTTCTGATGTTTTTGGATTTTGGATTTTCTGATGTTTTTGGATTTTGGTGGATTGCCACTTGATGTTGTCATGTTTGACTGTCCTTCCATGCAAGTGGAAAGTCTACTTGTACTAGATAACACTAGGATGTTGCCCCCAAGCTAGGGTAAAACATGGTATCCCTGCTACAATATGGATAGTGATAATCTCAACTGATAGACGGAAATGATATGAAAGGAAACAATCGTAACAACACTGTACCCAATAGATAGAGGAGTTTGGTGAAAATCACAAGTAACGCCTGTTTGCCAGGTTTTCATCACTTTTTCTTTTTTTTTTTTGTCATCATGACACCTGTTTGCCAGGTTTTCATCAAGACAACTTTATTGGCCGTGCACTAGGTATCCTCAAGTGTAGAATCGCCTGAGATGAATGTTGTTCATGGGCTCCTCCAACATGTCTCCTTCTGGTGTAGACAGTCGGTATGCTCCTGATCCATAGACTGATATGATGACATAAGGTCCTATCCAGTTAGGTTCAAACTTTCCCTTCTTTTCTCTGTCTGCTTGATTTCTAGGGTTTTCCCGTAAGACCAAGTCTCCGTTCTGGAAGACTCTAGGCTTAACCCTATGATTATAATTCCTAGACATCCTTTGTTGATAGGCTGTCAAATGATTGACAGCTTGTTGTCAACGTTCATCAAGTAGCTCTAATTCCTGAAGTCTGGAGACCCTATAATCTTCATCTGAAATGAGTCCCTTTAGTGAGACTCGAAGGGATGGAATTTCTACCTCAATAGGTAGTATTGCTTCTGATCCATAGACAAGAGCATATGGTGTAGCTCCTGTTGGTGTTCTGATACTAGTCCTGTAAGCCCAAAGAGCAGGATTTAGCTGAACGTGCCAATCACGTCCCACTTCATTTATAGTCTTCTTGAGAATCTTTAGGATTGTTTTGTTCGAAGCTTCTGCCTGCCCATTACCTTGAGGGTAATACGGGGTTGAAAAGCGATGTTGAATGTGGAACTTTTCACACAGCTCTTGGACGTCTTGGTTTTTGAAAGGCCTGCCATTATCTGTGATGATTGATTGGGGTATCCCATATCTACAAATGAGATAATTAAGAATGAAAGATGATATTTGCTTTCCAGTGATTGTGGTTAAAGGAACTGCCTCCACCCATTTTGTAAAATATTCGGTTGCTGTGATAATGAACTTGTGTCCATTAGTTGAAGATGGGTGAATTTTCCCTACCAGGTCTAATCCCCAGCGAGGAGGAAGGCCAAGTTGCAAGGATGCAACTCCTATCGTGCGTGTGAATTGCCATGGATCGGCATTTTGAACATCTTTGACATTGATAAGATTTAGCATTCCATGTGTGTGATAATACCCTAAACCCGAAGGAGTTTCTTGGCTAAAGATAATCCACTTGGATAGTGAACACAAATTCGCTATGGACCTCATGTAGGAGCCAGTGTCATGTTCAAGCAATGAATGAGTACCAAAATCTAGGCCCTGGAGCAGTAGGGGTGAAGTGTGAGGTATGTTTGGTGGATTGGCGTATGAAGTTGCGCTTTTGGTTGTGAGAAAGATCTGGTGGTAAGATATTATCTTTTAGATAAGCATAAATGTCTCCATAAATGGAGGATTTGGAATTATCCAAAAGGCTTATGGTTTGAGATTTGGGATTTGCGTATGCAGGATTTGACACTTGTTCTACAATAAATCGATAATGATCTTGCATTTCAGGCATTTGTAGAAGAGATGCTATTGTGGCCATGGCATCTGCTGCTTTGTTCTCTGATCTTGGTATCTGCTCAAATTTGATTTCTATGAAGTATTTTCTTAGGTCATCCACCAGCCTCTTGTACAAAATCAGTGTGTCATCCTTAGTTTTGTAATCATTGTTGACTTGGTAGATGATTAACTGGGAGTCTCCATACACCTGTAGTTCTGTGATTTTCCATTCAATAGCCACTTTAATTCCAAGGATCAAAGCTTCATATTCTGCCACATTTTTAGTGCAACGGAAGGTAAGCCTATATGATCACGGGATTGTGTGCCCAAGAGGTGTGACAAATAGAATTCCTGCCCCTGATCCATGTTGTGTGTAGGATCCATCGAAGTAGAGTTGCCATGGTTGTGTTGTAACATTGAGAATATCTGCATCAGGAAATTCCATGGTCATAGGATGATTGTCTGATAATGGAGCTTCTGCTAATTGATCGGTGATGATTTGTCCTTTGATAGCTCGCCTTTCAACATATTGAATATCAAACTCACTGAGGAGCATGACCCACTTTACCAACCTTCTTGTTAAAGCTGCTTTGCTTAGTAAATACTTGAGAGGATCAATTTTTGCAATGAGCTTGATAGTGTGAGTGAGCATATAATGTCACAATTTTTGTGTTGCAAATATTACTGCTAAGCATGATTTTTCAATGAAGGTGTAGTTTAATTCATGTCCATTGAGTGTCCTGCTGATATAGTATATTGCCTGTTCTTTTCCTTCTTTATCCTCTTGTGCTAGCAAGGCTCCTAAAGAAATATCTGTTGTTGTGATATATAGCAACAATGGCTTATCTTCGCTGGGTGGTACCAAGATTGGTGGTGTCATCAGATAATGCTTGATTTGATTGAAAGTACTCTCACACTGTTCATCCCATTTAAAAGGCACATTTTTATGCAAAAGATGGTTGAATGGATGACACCGATTGGCCAGTTGAGAGATGAATCTTCTGATGGACTGTAGTCGGCCTTGTAAAGATCTTAATGTATTGATATTCTTAGGAGGTGGCATTTCCATAATGGCTTGGACTTTTGCTGGATCTACTTCAATTCCCTTTGTAGAAACTATGTATCCTAGGAGTTTTGCTGATGTTACTCCAAAGGCACATTTCTTAGGATTCAATCTGACTTTGAATTTTTCCAACCTGTCGAATATTTTGGCCAATATTTCTAGATGTCCTTCCCTGGTGTAAGACTTTTCTAAGATATCATCCACATAGTCCTCCATGAAGGTGTGCATCATATCATGGAAGATTGTTGTCATAGCTCGCTAGTATGTAGCTCCTGCATTCTTTAACCCAAAAGGCATGGCGTTCCAGCAAAAGGTGCCCCATGCACATGTAAATGCTGTCTTCTCTTGGTCTTCAGGAGCTATCTTGATTTGATTGTATCCTGAAAATCCATCCATGAGTGATAGCATTTGATGACCGGTTGTGAGATCTACAATCATGTCTATGTTTGGCAAAGGAAAATCATCCTTTGGACATGCCTTATTTAAATCCCAAAAATCAGTACATATTCTAATGGTGTTATCTGGCTTTGAAACAGGTACAATGTTGGATATCCATTCTACATAATCAATAGATCTGATGAATCCAGCATCTAGTAATTTCTTCAAATCATTTTTTACTAATAATGCAACATGTGGATGCATTTTTCTCAGCTTCTGTTTTACTGGTTTAGTGCCAGCTGGTAAGGATAAGTGATGCATAATGAGATCTGTGTCCAAGCCTGGCATGTCAGAGTATGACCAAGCAAAATTGATGCATTGTTCTTCAAAGAATTTGATAAAATCTGGCTTTTCTGTATCTGTCATGGATGCGGCCAGGTGTAGTATTCTTGCTTTCTCTGCTGTGCCAATATTAATAGACTGTGTGGGTTCTATCAATACTGATGATCTTTCATGGTAATGTTGTGGGAGGATGTCAAACCTTCCATCCTTTGGTGCCTCAATGAGGTTTTCGCCATCGGATGCGTTCTTTATTTTTACTATTTTAGGATCAAATACTGCCATAGAATGGTTTTCACCATTAAATCCATTTTTTTCTTTCATATTTTTGCAACTGGAAGGCTTGGCATCCTCCTGCCTAAAAGCGTCATTAAAAGAAGTATTGGTAGAACAAGTATCAGATTCCTCACAGCAAAGGTAGTTAATAATGGAGGAGTCATTGTCAAAAATAGGGAGATTGACAGGATGTTGGGGTTCCCATTCGATAAGTTCGGGATGTAGTAAAGGCAACGAATCATTAGATGAGTTGAGGTCGGCGATTTTGAAAGCTCAGACGGAAATGTCATCTAGGTTGTCTGTGGTTATGTCGAGGCCTACGAAGGTATTTTCTTCCACATCATTTATCTCAATCGATGTCCGTTCATCTTCACTTGAGTCATCGAAATTTTGTGTTTCAAAGATAATAGGATTAAAACTTGAGCTTTGACCCTCCTTGTGATTGGGGGTATACTTTTTGATAATGTCAACCTGAATATCTTCATAGGAAACTTCTGATAAGTTGTCCCACTCATACTCATTTGAATCTGTTTTAGAATTATCTCTTATTTGAAGAATACGCTCCACAATTTTATTGGTGATTTCTGCTCTTGCTTTTTCTGTGTATCCTAGTCCAGTTTTATCCTTATGTTGGAGCGTAAGAGGCTAGATTGGTTCTGTTATGCCTTGTTTCCTTAACCCAAGAGGTCCCTGTCCTGAATATCCCATCTTCTCAAGAATAGTTTTTCCTTTCCCATATTGATTTGTCTCTATGATGTTACTTGTGGAAGCGGGGGCTTCCTCATCCTTATAAAGCCAATTTAGTATGGCCTTATCTTCTGATTCTTCATCTAAGCTCCCAACTTTTACAAATCTGCCATCTAATGCTGTTGTAGATTGTTCTGAAGTGTGGGTGTTTGTAGATGGCTGTCCATATGTTTGTAAGGAGGGTAACATTTGTGATAGATGAAATGAGTGTCCAACACCATATTCACTTATTCCTTTTTCACTTATCTGTACTTCCTTGGTGAATTGATGTGAGAGTGGAGCCAATTGTTCTTCAACATTTGAAGAGTTAGATTGTGCCACCCTTATCTCTTGTGATTTTTGTTATTTTGGAAGCCACTTTGAAATGAAGCTCTGCTATTGTTCACTATCTGATGTGCCAACTTCTCTATTGTTAGGTATGAATGTATCCTGAGATGTCTTCAATGTATGACAAGCTTGGGTGTCATTGTAGTCTGCTGTGATTGTTACCTCCTGTCCATTGACGGGAAATTTTAGGCATTGATGATAGGTAGATGGTACTACTTGCATATCATGGATCCAAGGGCGTCCCAACAGTATGTTGTATGTCAGTTCCCTATCTAAGACTTGGAAAACCACTTTTTGGACAATAGGCCCAACTTGAATGGGTAATATGATCAATCCTTTAGAGGACCTTTCTTCTTCATCATATGCTTTGATTGTGATTTTTCTTCTTGTATCAATGGCTTCATCTGAGTATCCTAGTGCACGAATCAGCTTTAAGGTACAAATATTTAAACCAGCCCCTCCATCTATCAGGACACGTTTTACATGATGTTTGTGGATAAGGACTTCAATGTGAAGGGCGGAATTATGTGGGTGGGTGAGTGATACATCATCATGTTCAGAAAATGAAAGGCAATGAGGTGCAGATAGATGTCCCACCATAGCTTGGAATTGACACACATCCAGATTGTTAGGTACTGTAGTTGATACGAGAGCTTGTTCAAGAACCTCTTTGTGTGATGGGGAAATTTTCAAAAGTTCCAAGATTGATATTTGCGTCGGTATTTTCTGCAATTGATCAATGAGATTATATTGATTGGAGGGGGGATCCACTGATGGGGATGATATTGATGCTCCTTTCAATATAACTTTGGATTGTGCCCTTGTTGTGTGGCATTAACGGTTGAGTACTCTTGTTTCCCTTTACAGGGTCGACTAGGTTTTACGGGACGCCAGAATTTGTTGGAACACAATGTGGGATGGCTACGGAGTTGGTTAATGTTTCATTTTGTGAAACAAAGGATGACGTCATGAATGCTGACGTTTGAGGAAGAAGGTTTATACGCGAATGGTGGGTAGAGGAGTTTTTTTTTTGAGATGTTGTGATTAACACGTTTTGTTTGAGGGCCCTCTACAAATACTTTCTTTTGATCTATGAGGTCTTGTACTACATGTTTTAATTGCCAACAATTTTTAGTCATGTGACCTTTATTTTGATGATAGTGACAGTAATGTAAGTCATTCCACCATGATGGTTTGACTTGAGGGTCCCAATTTCTAGCCTCTTACACTTGAATGAGTTTTTCGTTTAAAAGTTCCTTGAGGACTGATTCCAATGATTGTCCTAACGGTGTGAATTTTCTTTTATTGGAGGGTCGTTGGAATGATTGGGCTTTTGTTTCTCCACTGTTTTGATTATTTCCTTGATCACTACTTTGTTTGACATTAAAACCATTGTTTTGTTTGTTTGTAGTAGTTGGTGTCAAGGTGAATACTGGTTTAGGTGCATGTGTATCGATCATGGTATCAGTATTCTTGTTCTTTTGCCAAAATCTTAGCTTTTTGTTGTTGCTGTTAGAGGAATGGTTATTGCTTGAACCTTCAATGAAGTGTTTGATTGTTCCTCTTTTGATTAGAGCCTCTTCGATTTTGAGTCCCTTTTCGATAACTTGTTCAAATGTGGATGGACATTGTAGGTCCAATTTGTAATTCATGTCATCTACTAAGTTATCAATGAACATCTCTATCTTCTCCTCTTCAGGAATAGATCTAGGGTATTTAGCAAATAGCCTTCTCCATCGTTGGAGAAAGGAAAGAAATTTTTCACCCTTTGCTTGTTTGGTGTTGTAAAGTTCTTTTAAAGTTACCCCATGTTGGATGTTGAATGAGAAGTGTGTTATGAACCTATTGATTAATTCCTCAAAGGATTGAATCCCAGGTTCTAATTTAGAAAACCACTCCATGCAAGTGTTTCCTAGGCTCCTTGGAAATAATCGTAGTAGGTAAGAGTCCTCGTGTGCGAACTCTATGCTCATGGCTCGAAATTCTTGTACGTGATCAAATGGATCGGTTCTTCCATTATACTTGTTGTATGTTGGGTACTCACAATACCTTGGAAATGGTATCATGTTAATGCTTGAGTCAAATGGATAAGGGAAAATGTCTTGTAATAGATATCTCTTTGTTGGCCATTGTTGGATATTTTGGAATTGTAGTTGCAATTGTTGGATTTGTCTTGTCAAAGCATCTATTTGATTTGGATTTTCTATACTAGTTGAGTTAGGTGTGGCTGTTTCCTTGAGTTGATTGACATCAAAGTCTTTAGGAAGTTTAGCACCTTTGTCAGCTACTAGTAGAAGATACTTTTCCATGTCTTGCTCTAGCATCCTTTCCATAAATTTATGGAAATGAGGGTCTTGTTGAACTTTCTCGATTTCCTCCGCAGTTATTTCTTTCTCATGCGAGTTAATAAGAGGATCAGTGTTGCTATATCGTCCCCAAGGGTTTTCTTCAGCCATGGCTGCTATTTTTTTGTTTTCTTGTTCTTGTTGTTTTTGATATGCTGCTCATGTGAAAATAGGCATACAAACGTTTAAAGTTTACTCTAGACTTTGATCTTGGATTTGATTGGATAAGTGCCAAGGTTGTTGTTTTAAAATCTGATTTCGTCTTATCTAGTTTCGTGATGAAAGGATGATAGAATCCTTGATGGGGAAACTTTGACAGAAAAACTCAAATTTTGGTGAAAATGACACTATGTAAGATGCTGCAAGATCTAGGTGTAGGGGTAAAGCTTTTTTCTTTTGCGTGACTTAAGTGTTCTGGACTGTGAAAAAAATGTTTTGAACTGATGGGAACCTTGTATTCGATATGGGCAAGCTCACAAAATGTCCTATTAACTCTCTATTTTTTGGGTTTTATGGCACGCTAAAATAGATACCGAGTGCGCTAAAACAGAGACTGGGCGCGCTGAAACAGAGACCGGGCGCGCTGAGACAGAGACTGGGTGCACTAAAACAGA
>VDFB02213374.1:0-22751 GCA_007258455.2 Sequoia sempervirens
TGTTCTTTCCATCACCTTTGCATGAAATAGCGAGTTTTCATGTTAGGCATATAATATCAATTCAAGTTTGAATTATAGTGATAATTGATATACAATTGAAATTTGGAGGAGAACAAGCTTTTGAAGAAGTCAAATTTTTGAGGAGTTTGAGGAAGGAAGAAGAAAAGGCTGCATAATTGGGTAGAACTCCTCTATTTGAAACTTTTCTTTTTTAGGTATGTGAAATCTTTGTACATTTTCTTTCATTCTATTATGGCTTGCTTTCATTTTTGTTGTTTAGCTTATTCCATGTTGATCAAATTATTTGTTTGTGATGCAATATCAGATTGCCAAGCCACTCAACAACATCATTTCTTTAGGGAACTTCCTTCCCAAATAAATAAAGAGTAAAAGATCAATTTATACAAAATTTGTCAAATTCATCCAAAACCTCAGCACTTGTTCAGCTTCAAAATCCATTTATTTCATTTCAAGTTATAAAGATATGGTTAAGCCAATTCTGCCATCTCCATATAATGAAACCATTTTCAGGAATCAACTTTCAACTTTGTTCTTGTCATAAACAATGCAACAATAATCATATCAAACTCAACACTAAGGAAAAACAATCAACCTCTATTCCTTAGACCTGCAATCAAACATCATCCCAGCCATTTAAGATATCTTTGCTCAAATCAACACATCCATCATCCTATCTTCAATTAAACACCATTTGTAACAACAACAAGCAGCATTAGTTTAACACTGTCACCAGACATTTAAGTTACCAATTTCATCATGTTTTGATTGTAATATTCCAATATATCAGTATAGACACACTTTGACTACTTTGCATTCAAGAAACCATTTCCATATATTAGAAACATATGCCCAAATCATCAAATATTTCATAATCTACCTTCAAAACATTACCAAGCATAGACACAACTGTGGCATCACAAATGAGACTGCTCTGAAGCACTTAACAACATTCCTTTTGTTGTTTCTACATATTCTCTGTTTTTAGCAAGCAATGCCAAATATCTCTAAGAGGCCAACATTCCATCTAATTGGGTGATTCCTTTTCTATCATAATGCATTTACACAATCCCAATATAGATTCTCAAGCCTATTTTGATCCTTTTCAACATACTATAAGAGTTTATACACTTATTTCACAAAACAGAGTAGAACCAACATGTTGTCTACTGGTAAAAGCCCTTAAATAGGTCAATTTATTAAAGCAAGTCATTATAGAACTACTCACTAATCCACCAAACCTACAAACAGTCTTAGGCCATGTGTAGAAACTCACAAATAAACAAGTTTCAAGATGGGAAACGCCCATCAATACACAAAATCAGTAAACACTTGATTATAGGGTGAAAACACACCAACCATGAGGGTTTCTTTAATGAAACATTTGCAAAACCTCTACTACTCTGCCCAACAATTGAAACATGCTTCATTATTTCTACAAATTATTTTGAAATCATTTCTAAGCTCCTCTATATGTTGTTTCCTCAAACCCTACTTGAAAACACCATTTTTTTGAATGAGAAAATTCAGAATTTTGTTCATGCAACAGTATCCCGACTTCTTATTTCTATTTACCCCTACCACACACATCTTCACATTGAAAATACACTAAATATGATCCATTCCACTGACCTACTAGCCCTACATCGGTGGAATGGCTAAGAATCACTTTTTCGACTCTCTAAACAATTCTAAGGAAACCACAGACTGAGACTTAGGAAACTAAGTTCAAATTAGATTGATTATTTGAATTACAATTCCTATAACTTTCAATAATGAAAGAAGTCTCTTTCCCTGACAAGAATCAAATCTTAGAACATGCTTGAATCACTATGCAACCTGAAAACAAGAATAGAAAAGGTTTCCAAAATAACTGAGCATCTAGGTTTTTTTATTAATTTTTATGGATTTTTGGGATACAAGATCTTCCTTTCTCGAGCTTACAATTCTTTTTAAAGGTGTATAAATCAGTTGAAATAACTCCCTCTTCATCTTCATCAACCCATCCTTTCCCTTCCACAAAAAAGACTCTTCACCTTCCTGCTTTTGTGCAATTTTACATTTTTACAATAATTGACAACTTTTGTTATAAAAAGCAACTTTTCAATAATATCACCTAGTGACCTATTTCATGGTGCAAATACATTGAAATTCATCATTTAATGACCTTCACTCATCATATTTACTTGAACATTACAAATTGAACAAATTATCCTTTTGAAGGAATTTCATGAAATAGGTGCTCCTGCACCAGTTTGTCATGTTGCAACCTTACGTTGTCAAGGGACATTTTAAATCACACAATTCGATACACTTTCCTTTTACATTTTTAAACCACATCTCTTTGAGTCATTTTGTTAAATTTAACAATTGAATTTCTTTGTGTATGCTTCCAAAGCTATCATTGAGTTATTTTGTCAAACAATTATACAAACTAGCTTTCATTGACTTTCTTTGTGTATGCTTCCAAATCTTTCAATTAGTTAATTTGACAACTTAGCTCTTTTTGCATAGGTAAAATTATTCGTCATGCCAAAGAAATGAACTATTAAAAGGAAAAAACTAACAGATGATCAGCTCCAAGCCATCAAAGATAAAGAGAAAAAATGAATGAGGGAATATCGTGAAAAGTAGAAATTGGGAACGATTGATGAAAACAAGCCAGTTGAAGAGGAACCTCAACTGTCAAAAAGAGAAAAGAAATTGGCAGCACAAAGGGCATGAATGTGAAAGATTCATGCTAGGGGAGATGTAGATACCATAGTTGGAGACACACCATCTACCACAAGTGAATACGAAGGGACACCATTAAGGACAAGCGAATATGGAGGGACACCATCTACCACAAGTGAGTATGGTTGGACACCATCCACCACATCTAAAGTTGAGAGTACATCATCACTCAGAGTTGAGGAACAAGGTATGCCATCATCCCCATGTGAGCCTCAAGGTATGTCTTCTATTCCACCCTCAATCGAAGGTATGCAATCTAGCCCACCTCAATTAAATATTGATGAAATTGCTAATGTTGAGATGTATGTACCTAAAAGAACACCACCTAGAATTTTGCATAGAAAGCCAAATTTTTTGATTAATATTGATGAGGATATTTTGCAACACATGGGAGGTAAGATTCCAGAATGCACTTGTAGAAGATATGCTGATAAGATTTGGAAAATGTTCTTTGAAAGGCTAAATGAGACTGTAAGATGTCAAATATTTGTTGAAATGATACGGGGTTTAAAGTATAGAAACATCATGAAGACTCTTGGGTTGAGAACATCGAATACATCAAGTGAAAACACTATTGTGAAAGAATCTGTGGATGCTTATGGGTGTGATGGGGCCTCACTCAAAGGATAGTAATGTCACGGCGTGTCACATGGAAACTTTGGTAAGCTATCAAACAAAGAGATCTGCGCCTCATTAAAAGACAAGTGAACAAATGGGAATTAGTAGAAAAATTTATCCAAAACTTCATTCTGAAGGCAAAAGAATTGAGAGACACCCGATTCAAATGAATTATGGGCATTCTAGAAATTTTGCAGATGAATTATTTGAGCATTGAGGAACACTAATTGAGGTATTTGGAAGAATAATACCACAAGGCCATCCTCGAGATCAAGGGATAATAAAATGAAGGAGAATCGGTAGTCAAAACCATGAGCCACATCCAAAGCATTTTTTGGATATGAGTCAAACTCAATTTTTTCATAAATTTCAAAATTATTATCCTCAAATTAGTATTTCTCAAAGATTTTTTGAAATGATTAAAGCTTTTTATGTCAAGATAAATCACACACGCACTACTTGTTGCTGTAAACAACATATTGAATTCTCTAACCATTATGATGTTTATGGGTCCCTATATATTTACAATTTGCATACTAACGATGTTTCGCGGGATTGTGGCATAGAAGCCCACCAAAATCTTCAAAGAAAAGTTCTTAATAAAGCATTGTGAATAGAGGATGAAAAATATTCTATGGACATCATGCTTGGATGGTTCATGTCTGCAGTGCGATTGAAAGCACCTTGAATGCTATTATGTCAACATATGGAAAGCACATATGAGGGACAAAACTAGTAGGTTGGGAAGTATCATGGCATATGCTACAAAGATAGTGCGGAAGCAAAAGGTGTGAGTTGGTTATTGGAAGATTCCGATTAATAGGTTCATGTCCATGTTTGCAGGAATCAAGTGTATAATTAAATACAAAGAGCCATACCCATAGAGCCCGATGGCTAGACATGCAATTCAAGCTATACAAGGACACCTTTCCACTTGGCAGCATAGTATCAGTGGTTGAATTTGTAGAGAACTACACTCTACAGCCACAGCGTGAGGTGCAGTCATAGTATTACAACTCCACACAGGTTTCAATATTTGTGCACATAGCATTCATACATGTAGCTAAAAGTACAGAGGACGAAAGGAAGGTATTGAGGGAGTATCACTTTTATATTAGTGATGATGCTTTTACATTCTCGAGTTAGTGCAAGGTTTCTTCTAGATGTTCAAGTGATGACGCTGGCTTAGAGGGGCATATCATATGATGGCATATAATGAATTGGATAATTGTGTAACCGCGAGTTCAAGAATTAGCATATTCTACTAGTTGTCTGGGATGCATCTCTATGTGGCCAACATATGGAACTTTTGTGAGGAGCTGAACATGGAAGGGAGGAGGCATGGCGGTGCGGGGAGCATGCATGAAGAGCATTAGCACAAGAAGAGTTAAAATTATGAAGGCGATTACTTACGGTTGATAGATGCAAGATCAATGCGTCGAGTGGTGTAATGGTTGATGGGTCCAGGTAATGAAGTGCGTCTTTAGTTTGTAGATTTTTGGTTGATGGATGATACTAACATTGCACCATATGAGGATTGTTGTACTGTACTAATAGGATCAAGTTAGTTGCACTCTTTCCTTAGCTCAAATGCAGGTTCATGGAGTATTGATACACATAAGATGGCATGCTTTTGTTCTTCATGTACAATGCAAGCCTGGAATGATTGTGAGTTAGGGGAGTGGGTTGAAAAATGGTTGACAAGTTATCTTAGCCCACTTCACATGTATTGCCCTCCGATGGCATTGGAATTAACACGGATGGAATCATCGGTCGACTTTAACCATGTATCGGATCTAGTTCAACCAGGTAATATATCTACTTTCCTAGTATTTGAAATTCCATATTGTTATCTTACTTTGTACTGTATTCATAATGTTGACTAATTTCAAGAGATATGTCACACATATAAATGTAGGGCATGTTTATGCAATTATTGCAGATGAAGACAACGAAGAGGGTACATACTATTACTTGTGTCATTGTGTTGAGGAAAAAAAGAAATTGGAAGCGCCACTTATAGATGGAAAAAACATTGAATACCCTACAGGCTCAGTTGTTGTTATTGGAACGTGGCTAAGAAGGTACCCACATAAGAGTGTTAAACATTGGTTGTTTGAGGAATTTGACACACATCATAAGATTCTTCATTACTCAAACCTTGTCGTGGCATCCAATGTTCGTTTGAGCAAATATGGGGGTAGACCTTTGAACAATACCTTGTGGAAGGTCTGTGAGTCTGACCATGAGGCAATACTTGACACAATAAAGAGTAGAGCAGACCCAGATGGTTCATTGGATTAATTTTTAAGTATATGCACAATAGTTCTTATTAATTTATACTTGTATCCACATCAGTTTGGTTGATGCCAATGCTATCATCTTATTTTACTTTGTGTATCTGTATGTTACCAGGAAAACATTGATTGGTGTCCCCTTGCATAAAATGCAGATTTATGAGCCATCCAAGAGAATCTCAAGCAGAAAATCAATGCAACATCCTTATTTTGATGATCTTGAAAAATCTCAATTATAATTTTAAGCCATTAAAAAAGTGTGTGCAAAGCTTGATGAGGCAATTTCAAGTTATTCATTTGAATTTAACCTTATCATGACCACCTATGATGTAGACATTATAAGAGCATCTCAAATTTCAATAAATTCTATTCATAAGAGCATAGATATGTAGAACTCTTGAAAAAATGCCTCAAAGAAATGGTCTCATGGTGATGAATGGGGCAGCATGATGAATGCCATGACAAGCAAATTGTTAGGATTGTCAGGCATTCCATCAAATTAATATTGAGACCACATTTCTTTGAGGCTTTTTTTCAAACAGTTTGCTGCCTTTTCTATGCTATTACTTATTAGTATGCTTTGATAGATTTTTCCCAAGCATCCATAGCTTTTTTGGAAGCACCTATTTTAGGCTTTTAGCCATAGCAACAAGGAAGCGAATTGTTTGATAGAATGCTTTGGTAAACATGTATGATAATTGTACTAGCATAGAGAAGGAAATGAACTGTTTGAAAAAATTCTTCAAAGAAATGTGGTCTCATGGTGATGGAATTCCATGAAAATCCACAACAATTTTCTTGTCATGTGATGCAGAGGTGATGGGACTTTAGTCAAAACTCAAAGTTTCAAGGATTACAATGATGCAATCTCAAACACTCTTCTAGACACCCTGATGGAGACAAGCCTCAATAGTGCACTTATAACTTAGATGATTTCCTAATGGACCCAAACTCTTGGAGTGATCTCAAGGAACTCAAAAAAACTTGTCTTGAATGGTTTCAAAGCCCCAAACCTCTGTCTTAGAGAAAACTCACTTTTTGCACCTTGACTAGGCTTCTAGAGATGGTTTTTTGACTTTTCACTCAACTTCCCCAAAGGAATCCTCAATATAATGAATGATTCAGATGTGATTAATGATGATACAAAACATATCAAATCATTTATGGCACTTGTTCTGGATCAAACCTACCACAATCTATTGTTTCCTCAAATTTAAGGCCTAATTAGCCCACTTTTTCAAATCAACCCTCTCTAAACTTATCCCCTGACTATGAAAATTTCAACAGTGTTTTAAAATGTTCCCAAACTAAATATTTTCAGGGTATTAGTCTTCTTTGACACCCTCAACACCCTAAATCACAAAACCCTTAATAAATTGCTCCAAAACTAGGGCCTCTTGAAAATTAGCTTTCCCAAAACTTCCAGAACCTTCTCTTGGACTTTTCACCAATAACTCAATATATATAAACACATTCAACTCAAAAATATACCCCTTATTAAGGTAGATCTCCTGCTGCTACACTTTAGGCTCCATTTTCATGCCCTTTTCCTTGCTAAAACTTGGTGCACACCCAAGAATCACTCTTTCCTACACAATAACTTGTTAGATCTGTATAATAAAAGTTAGATATGATCCATTTCATAAGTTTTCAATCACACTCTCCCATGAAATGGATCATTTATTCATGAAGACTCTCAAAACTAGTGAAAAATCTATACTTTTTGAGGACAGTCAGCAATATAACACAAGAAACTGATTCCCAACATTATTCAGGTCATTCAAAAGGTTAAATTCATGTAAATACAAGTTCTTAAACCATCCAAATGAGCATGACACCAAAAGGAATCATAGATTCATCAAAAAAACTCAAGAAAATGCAAAAAGATTGAAGTTTTTATTGATTTTCTGTAGCAGTCCGTACAACACTTGCAATATCAGCCAACCCTCCATAAAAATGCTTTCTCCAGGCTTATAGACTCATCCTACAACTCTCCCAACTGATTAGAATTTATTTTATTACATTATTGTGATTAAAACTCCTAAAACTCACTTTTCCACCCAAAGTTGGATTTCAAAAATTTGAATTTCCAACATTGGAATTTATTAACTCCTATTAACTATAAAGCTTCCAAAACTATTACATATCATCATTCAACCTTATTTAACCTAATTAAAACATCATATACCTATTTAAACTCCTAGAACATCATTGTTCCATTTACAAGTCAATTTGGTCCTATGGTCCTTATCAGGACCCTTAGGACTTTTGATCTTCCTGTTACACTTATCCATGCCAAATTCCATTATAGGCTTCAAAATTCTATAATTGATGCTCTGGAAAGGTTTATAGGCCTTCAAGACCCTTGCCATCTCCTGAATCTCCAAATGATCCTCAAGGAGCTTTGGTGCTCCTGCACCATCATGGCATTCCACCACCATGAGACCACATTTCTTTGAGGCATTTTTTTCAAACAGTTCATTCGCTTGTCTATGCTATTGCTTACTATTATTCTATGATAGATTTTTTCTAAGCATCCATAGCTTGTTTGAAAGCACCTATTTTAGGCTTTTAGCCATAGCAGCAAGGCAATGAATTGTTTGGCTAAATGTTTCTTTTGATGAAACATGTATGAAAAATGCTAGCATGTAAACAAGGCACGAACCTTTGAAAAAAAAAAAAAAAATGCCTCAAAGAAATGAGGTCTCATGGTGATGGAATGGTTCACCTAAATGCCATGCAGACAAGAAAATTGCTATGGATTGTCATGGCATTCCATCACCATTGAGACCACATTTCTTTGAGGCTTTTTCAAACTTTGCTGCCTTTCTATGCTATTGCTATTAGTATGCTTTGATAGATTTTTCCACAAGAATCCATAGCTTTTTGAAGCACCTATTTTAGGCTTTTAGCCTCATGGCACAAGGAAGTGAACCTTTGATAAAATTCTTGGCATGATAATAGTAGTATTGGGACAAGGTATCAGTCGTTTAATAGGGCGTTCAGGAAATTACGGTGATGGAATGCCATGACAATCCACAACAATTTGCTTGTCATGGCATTCCACCACCATGAGACCACACATTTTGAGGCATTTTTTCTCAAACGCTTCATTCCCTTTCTATGCTATTGCTTACTATTATGCTATGATAGATTTTTTCTAAGACTTCCATACTTTGTTCGAAGCACTGCTTTTTAGGATTTTACCCATAGCAGAAAGGAAATGAACTATTTGGCTAAATGCTTTGATAGACATGTATGAAAAATGTGTTAGCATAGACAAGGCAGTGAACTCTTTGAAAAAATTCCTCAAAGAAATGAGGTGTCATGGTGATGGAATGCCATGACAATCAAAAGCATTTGATTGTCATGGCATTCCATCATGTCATGAGACCTCATTTCTTTGAGGCATTTTTTCAAAGAGTTTACTGCCTTGTCTATGATATTGCTTAATATTATGCTTTTGATAGATTTTTTCCAAGCATCCATAGCTTGTTCGAAAGCACTTGTTTTAGGCTTTCATCCATAGCAACAAGGAAACACTTGAACTATTTGACAAAATGCTTTGGTAGACATGTATGAAAAATGTGGTAGTATAGACAAGGCAAAGTTGAATCGCTTGAAAAAATGCCCTCAAAGAAATGTGGTCTCATAGAATGCCATGACAACCAAATGCAATTGGTACCGCCTTAGTTATTTGTTATGTAATGTGAAGTAATTGCATAATCAAATAGGTTGACTTTGTAAAAACTATATTGTAATTGAAATTTTGTCATCTATCAAAGATCTAGTTATTAGTTATGGAATGTGAAGTAATTTTTTCAGTTTGAAAGATGTGCAATGCAATGTAATCAACATTATGAATATAAACTACAAAAATATATTTTTTACTAAGTTAACGGTTTAGTTTTGGGTTTGGGATCAGGTTTGAGAACCCGGTTCGCCGGTTCGGGAAATTTTTTTTTGGGGTTGGGTTTGTTTTGGGTTTGGTCATACAAAAACATATAAAAATTACAAATATATACATATTTACAGTAGTAATCAAGTTCAGAACACACCACCATATTAATAGTCAAATAACATAGCAAAAATACACCACCACTTTCATAGTGAAATATTAAAATATTAGTGATCTACTCGAATGTCATGATACAAAATTATAAATTAAAGTTCAAACATAAAAAATGTCAATTGTTTACAATCAGCCATTATTGATCATTGATCAATCTAAAAAGTGTGAACATTTTTTTTGTGTGGAAGGAAAACAAGAAAACAGTGTTACATAATTATTTACATTGTGAAAGAGCCAAAACATTTTTCTTGCAGATCGTAGAAGAATCTCAGTGATTTTTTGGGTGTCCTTTCCTTGGAATGGAACTATCTTGAGCCATGAATGATTGACCAAGAACTGTGAGAAAGAAATAAGATAAATCACATGCAACTTGTTGCAATTTCTTTCCTTTGGAAAAAGGGTAAAGTTTTCTTTTCAGGGAGAATCTCCTTTAGAGTTTGAACACATTGATAATTTTCAAGATAGACTTAGCCAAATATGTCATCTAGGTTTGAAGCTTTTAGGTAAAATGTTTGCTTCTTAAAATTTTGTTCAAAATTCAAGATGCAGGCTCTCCTCCCTTAGGGAAGAGAAGGCCTATCAAACCTAACACTCTTATGCAACACTTCTTAAGTTCTTGTTGATGTAGTATTAGATGCGAAGTTTCAAAATAGGCATGGTTATATAAATTCTCATCTCACAAATATCATTACATCAAATTAAGAATTTTCAACTCTTCATGGTCTAGACAAGAGAAGTATGGAGTAGTGTTCCAATGCTAAAGTCTTATTGTGAATCTCCTTTGCCAAGGAGTGGTTCAAATGAGGAATCATTCTCAAGACCAAATGAGAGAAATATTCACAATATCTACTAGAAGGAATAAGTCCATAAGATCTATAAAAGAAACCGAATTGCAAAATTGGCTTACATTTGACTTCCAAACACATACAAATTTTCACACCTTTCGATGTTCACACGCAAGTCGCACATGTAAGTTGTAAATTATACACTTGAATACACATAACTCATATCTATTGAACCATGGATTTATAATGCAAATATAGAGACCATCGATAAAAATGATTTGTATTAAGCCATGTAACGATACATCAATATATATATGTCGATATAAGTATAAAAATATAGCTACAAAAATAGCAATATATTACGAATGCCATGGTATATCCAATGTCAAATATATCCAAATACAAAAATATGTACAAAATTTCCATGTAGGCATACAACAAAGGGCTTTGTGCATTCAAAATTCATTTCTCTCCATGCTCTGGTTCAAATACAATTTTCTTTCCCTTTGTTGGGCGATCCGATGGCGATAAGTCTGCCACCCATTTCTGATGTGCTCAAGGAGTGCTCCTGCTGATCCTCCTAGGGTTTAGCTCTTGGTGAAGTTTTAACTATTACAATAAGAAGTAAAGACATTGACATATAGAAATTACATTATAAAAATTGATATATTTAACAAAATAATCACTTAGGTCATCTCAATGATCACTTCCTCAATGGGAGATATTTGCACGCCGATGCTCGCTGCCTAAGCCCTTTTATAAACCATCCAAATAGAATTAAACTACTTAATCAATAATGGTTTGATTTTTCACTAGAACTAGCTCATCTTTCATAACAATGAATGTAAATTGAAATTAGTAATTTCACTCCCCCATACCTCCCCTATCAGAGCCATCGAGGATTGTATAGTGGAGGAAACACCAATATCCATTTCCCTCGTAACATTTGGTAGTGTTTCTATCACCAACATCTGAAAATAAAACAACAAATTATTCAATCACAAAAAAGTTACAATAGCAATCCATGTGATGAATTATAATGTATGAGATCTAATGAACAAAATTTTGAGTACAAGTATTAAACAGATATATTTTTGATTATTAGTTATCGAATTTGAAGTAATGCTTTGATTTTGAATTATCTGTGTAATGCAAGGTAAGATCAACAAAATGAATATAAACTACACAAATCTATTAAACTTAGAATTCATTACTTAAGTTCTCTTTAAATTCTATATTACCTCCGTGAATGTTTGATCAAATCTATTGGCACTTAGAGGTGTTTCCTTGAAACCTCCAACAGTACCCTATTCAACATCCGAAATCACATATTAAAATACCATTCATAAAACAATGCTATTAACACATGTAATAAATTTATAATTGTTTACTAACTTTACATACCCCACCGATAGGTGTACTGAAAAAATAAGTAGGTGGATGACTGGGTATCCAAATTTCTACACTGCGGACTGGCAATTTTATTAAAATAATAAAACTAAATTAGTTAATCTTGCATTTCTCACAATCAAAATTTAATAACAAATTAAATTCAATGAACATGCTGAATTTTACCCGAAAGTGTCAATGCCATATGCATCATGCAAAATGCCATCCATCCTCTCCATCCCCGTAGATGCATATGGATCAGGCTATGTAGTAGCATATGGATCCTTCATAGCACCCTCTTGAGTGCCAGTAGGGTCATACTCTAACAAGCCTAAGATTGACACACATGGGTTCGAAGGCCAC
Organism: Sequoia sempervirens; assembly: GCA_007258455.2. Classification (NCBI taxonomy): domain Eukaryota; kingdom Viridiplantae; phylum Streptophyta; class Pinopsida; order Cupressales; family Cupressaceae; genus Sequoia; species Sequoia sempervirens. Next base: position 12,276 of record VDFB02213374.1, read on the forward strand.
CACCTGAAGTCCCCTAGATGGCACTGTACAATAGGGCTAGTGTGATGGATGACACTCTGGGTCAAAGTTGTGATTGCCTGCAATGTCTCTATGTCAGCACTCTCCTTCGCAACGACAGGCATCACAATCTTCTCAATGAGGTGGCTCAGCTTAGAGGTCATCTCCCCTCGTCATGAATCCGGGATCAAGACCAGCTCAGTCCTCGTAGCTGACCCCACTCTCCTGAACTCCCTCATATCAAAATAATTTGGGATTTGGTTCAATACAAACTCAATGTATAGTTTCCTAAGAAAATATTGGGGGACTTCACAATTATTGCACGGTGGGTAATCAAAGACCATATACCATCTTTCATAAAAACGGTTCTTAATCTCTCGGTGGTGGCACCAATGAATAGGGAAACCCTCTTTGCATTGAGGGTAAGATTTTGATTTGTTTTAGGGTCAATGAATAGAGAGCACAAATCACCTTTAGTAATTTTTAAATCTTTTACTTGTTTAAATAATAATTTGTCTGCATAATATGCCCTAGCCGTTTGCCTCCTATCTTGCCATCCAGATATTTGTTGGGTGATTGCATCTACATTTTTTAACATGTCTTTCAATGAATTTGCTAAAAGCATTCTTTCTATGGTTGAAGCATTTGGATCACTCAACCTACTAATAAGATCCTCAAGTTGTTTTCTATTGTTCTCAATTTCACTCCTCAAATTTTCTTGAGTGCCAGGAGGGAATTGAGAGAATGGTGGGGGAGGTTGATTTTGTTGAGGATTTTGCTGTTGAGTTACCTCCTCTCCTTTTTTAGGATTTGTAGGATTTCCTACATATTTTTAAAAAAAAAATCAAATCTAACCTAAAACAAACAAAATCAATTTCAAACTAACAAATTCAAAACAAATAGTAAACAATACTTACCTCCTGCATCTCTTCGTCGTCATGGCGCCATATATGTAGACAAAATCCAACTGTTCTTGATGAAATTTGTAGATGTCCTTCCTCCTAGAACGCGAGCGCGAAAATGAGGGTTTTTGGCTGCGGGCAGAGCTGAGAAACAATGAAAAGCAAATGATACACATTTCACTTTTTTTTTCTTTTAAAAGCACATAACGCGCTCGCATTATAACGTGAGCATGTTATGTGTTTCCCCATTTTTTTCCCATTTGGCCACAAAAGTGTGACCAAATTCATGCACCCTCCCACATGAAGAGAGCGACTGGTACTACAAGGACATCCACTTTGCTATTGTGCTCGCATGGAATGAACTTGGTGTTGAATGCTTCAAATTAGTTGATTACATTCCACACCCTTTCTCAATAAGACTGAAGGCGATTTTTTCTTACTTGGTAACACTCTCTGATCTATTGGATGATCAGCTTTGCATCGCCTTCGACTTTGAGTAACTTTATACCCATATCCCTTTCATTTTTTAGGCCTAGTATGAGTGCCTCATATTCCATAGTGTTGTTTGTGTTTTCAAATTGCAAGCAATAAGAAAATGGGTATATAACACCTTTAGGAGAAGTGATGACAACTCTTGCTCCCGAGCCTACTGTCGAGCAACTTCTATCAAATTGCATACTCCACATCTTTGAATCTTCATTTGATGTGCTTGAGGAGTATATACAATCTTTTTCTTGTCCTTAGTTACCTTGAACAACATGGCATATGTTCTAAGACCCGTGTCTTGATACAACACTTGTGCTTGGGGTCTTGATACTTCACCACTGTGAATCTTGACTACACCTCGGGTTCCAACTTAAAATTACCTTTCTTCAACAGGATGGTTGCGAACGACCAATCCAACTAAATTTCTCCTCTGAGATCCTTGCAGAAGTTCCTCAATAGCATCTCGTAAGTAGTTGGGATGTTAGCTATTAGGATCATCATCATGATCTCCTTCTTTGGATAATATGCCAACCTTACTTGAGCATCTTTTAGTTGATTGACCAATGACACTGGCTTTGATTCAAGTGAGTAACACTTGTTGTGAGTCGAGGTGCACGAGATTCCCAATGTGTTCATGATTTGCAAGGGCATGACCTTGTCTAAAGCTCCTAATTTTATTATATAGTTGTTGAGTTTGAATCCTCCTATATATATAAAGATATATAGAAAGGATTTTGATTTTCTTCCACTGGTACGGATGACTCAAGCAACGTGGTTTGGATTACAACTTGCTTCTTTACTACCTTGAGAATCTGATCCAATTGTTCTAGATGGTCCTAAAGATACTCCAGCTATGATATTTGTACCTTCATCTTCATCATGGAGTCACGATGTCAAAATTTTTTGAAGACAAATCTTGAGCATTTGGTGTAGTGTTCTCATGTGAAGACTTGGGATTACAAGTGGAAGGCACTTCTTTTTGTTCTTTGAAGTGTTAGGCACGTGTGAACATAAGCATTGAAATATTCTCGTGATTTACAGTGAGAGAATACTAACGATACTCTTATTCTTCTTCTTGACTTATGGGTTCACTATTGAAGTATCTCGTTGTGGAGTTGCCATCGAAGTTATATGTTTGTGGTGAGACAGCGTTCACATTTGGTGAAGGTAAAAAAAATGAGCTTGGTGCAGCCTCAGTATATCTAATGATTTGGTTCATTCTCAAATTTTTAGGGCATGTGGATCTGATATGTTCATCTGTCTCATGGAAACACCAAAACACATTAGATTTCTCAGCCTCTACTTGTCTTGGCGGAGGTCCTGGAAATCTTGGCTTGTAGTTGTTGAACTACTGAAAGTTGTTCCTCTTTGGCTAGTAAGGTTGTTGAGGTTGATATGGTGGTGGTGTGGGCAGAGTTTGTTTCTGTTGATTAGATGACTGTCTTTTGAGAATATTCACCTCATTGGCTACCTTCTATAGCAATGGATCTGTCGACACTTGAACAAGTGGTCTGATAGTGTCATTCTTCATCTTCCTATATGTGATCATATTATCCTTGATCTCAATAGCCTTTTCTTGTGCAATTTGTAAGTCCACTGCATGGCCTGCTTTTAAGAAAAATTCTATCTCTAATGGGAGGGAATTGATGAAGCTGCTCATCAGATATCGTCTGATGGATTGAGTGTATGAGAGAGGTGTGTAATGAGGTGATTAAACCATGCTAGGAACTCTCTCATTGGTTCAGTTGGATCCATCTTTGAGGTTGATAGTCAATAAAATAGTTGATGGTTGTCTTCGACAAGCTTGAATCTCACCAAGAACTTCTCGCTCATGACTGCCTAGCTTGTGATGATGCCTGGTTCCAAATGATTGAAAATTTCTACAACATTCACCTCAAGAGTCTCAACAAAGAGATGTACGGCGATGTCTTCGTGTGGCACATGCTAAACAGATCAAGTCGTTGTGAATGTTGATATATGCTCATCAGGGTGACAAGCCCTATCACCATGAAATCTTGGGAAGTGCTTTGTTAAACCTTTGGGAAAGTTATGATGTCCTTGCAAGATCAATGGGTCGATGCTATTATTCCAAGTAAATGGGGTTGGATGTCTTGGATTTCTCCCATTTCGTCCATTTTCGTTGTTGTTGTTGTCATTGTCACCCATTGCTTCTAGTTCAGTCAGAGGTTCTTCTTGAAATAGAGGATTTTTTCTTCTCCTTGTGTACACTTGGTAAGCCAGGATGTTTACTACCACACAAGAGGTGGTAATAATAGCCTTCTAGTTATAAGATCAACCTTTTTCTTCTTCCTCATCCAGAGTAGTAGTTGTGTTCGTCCACTAAGCAGGTGATGTATTGTTCTTGAAGATGAAGCTGCACAGGGTACTGATGATGTATGATTGCTCCCCTTGAATAAATATGAAATTTGGTTGGAGTACGACCGGAGTAGGACCTAACTGTTTGACTGGAGTAGTAGGATACCACTTTTATTTGAATTTTTATTCCTTGTTTCCCCATGGTGGGTGCCAGAAAAATGTTGGTGTTTCAATTTGCACCTCTAGAATGCGTATTGGAAACATACAGCTATGCACAGTATTAACTTCTCTTCAAATTAGCAAAGGAAGCTCCCACTTTTGTTGATATGCATAAAAAGTAAAGTAATCTAAGTTCTTATCTTTTTGACTTAACCGGTAGAGGCACAAGGTTATAAAACCAATTACATTGTAGTTAGGGTTTTCTCTGGTTTTCGCAAATCTTAACTACAACTAGGCTAACGCTAAAACTATCATATCTCCTCAAGTATTTCAAAGCGAGAGGATCTAGGAGCAATTTGGGAATGGTTTGATAACTTCAAAAAAATTGTCTCTCAAAATGCATTTGAAGGCCTTGAAATTTTAGATTTATGTTGAAATAGAATTCATGCAAGTAATCATCTAATGGTAATCTAAAAGTCAGGATTCCCAAGGAGGTGATGACACTCTGTCTGAGGTGTAGGCTAAAATGTAGATTACTTAGAAACAACACATAATGATAATCCTAATCTCTAAATTCCCAAGGAGGTTATGATGCTCTATCTGAGGTGTAGATTGAAAGAAAGATTATTTGAAACAATATACATGAAATATCTTGGGACTTTTAGATCAAAGGGATATGGCTCCCCTGATTTATTATCTCAACTTCGATCAAAGATTTACACTTTGCGACAAAAAATTACATGAATGAGAACAATCACACAGTAGGCGATCAACCAATAACAAATGAACATATATGAACACACCTATCTGAATAACAAGAATGCAAGCAAACAACTCAGCGTTTAGCTATAACAAATATGATTCAAGAACATATACTAAGTTAACAAAGTCTCAAGTGAAAAGCTTCAACGTTTTGCTACCGTGAAGTAAAGTTAAAATACAATGAGCAAAGGCTCTTATTTATATATTCTCAAAGGAGTAGGAAACCCTAAATTCTCCTTGAGTTAACATTCAGTTCCTACCAATTGAACAAGATTTATTCCTATTTATAAAAGTAGGTAACCTAATAGTTAGCTGGAAAGACTACTTAAGTTAACTGATTCTAAACTAAAAGAGAACTCTAATATACAAAAGCGTCTCCAAAATAGACATGCACAATCAGTGGGACAATGGGTTAACTTTGAAAGAGGAATAAAGTTAACTCTTGTTTCATAAATGCTATTTGGAGGGGTAGGACATCCTAACTGATAGTTACACCTCATCAACTTGAGTCATCATTTCCTCTAACCAATCATTGACTATCTCTACATTTGGAAAATTGATACTTCTTAGAATGATGATGTGTCTTCACAACATCTCCTCACCACTTGCAATATGCTCTTGGTATTCAGTCCTCTTTGCAGTTGCATTGTCAAGCTTTCCTGACATGGCTGTGACTTAACTTGTCGTCAACAGGATCACCGCAGAAACTGCTATGGATGACATCCTAAAACTACATTTATACTTTAGCTAGCTCGACGTACGCACCACCTTCATGCTAGTATTGGCAAGCAATAGATGTCACCAATGTTCTTATGAACTTGATAACACTTGCCACGATTTTTCTATACTCAATCAATTCCATAGAGTTTGTATCATAGGCTTTCATATTGTATACAAGTTGTTCTTTCCAAGAGTAAATATGTTGCTTGTTCTCCTCTATAGTAACTGAATTATATGCCATTTGCAAGTCTGAGATGGTGATCTCATCTCGAGGCTTGCTCTCTGCTATGCCTTGTTCTAATTCCCAGATCTCCGCACAAAGGTCATGTGCTATGTACCTTAGTTGGTACAACTCTGTAAGTATATAGTGGCCCTTGATAACAAAATCTTCCACTTGATCTCTCAAGTGCATTCCATATAGGATCAACTGACTTAGCTGATTTTGTTCTGCAGGAAGCTCCAACATCTATGGAAGCAAGGCAATAATGTTTGAGGTACCATGCATCAAGTTGGAGATATACTGTCACAATTGCTAGTTTTTAGCCTTTAGGATTGCTTTGTCCTCACCGTCCTTTACCATGCTTTCTTTGATGCTCGCTAACTCAACCTCAAAGAGATCCACCTCAACTTGACGCATGGTCTTGCCAAGGCTGACTTTCAACAAGGTGAAGTCATCAACCTCTACCTCATTTGCATTTCTATCCTCAAGTAGTGTGGCGATCTCAATGACAATCTCATTGTCAACGTTCTTTCCCACATGGACTTGCTTCTTGAGCTTCTTCTCGGATGTGTCTAGATAGACATGGTTAAATTATAAGAAGTCTAGTTGGTAGGATGGCCTCCTCCTGTTCCTTCCCAGGAGATTCTCAAGCCAAGATGAGTCTTGACTAACCTCGCTAGAAGGATGGGTGCTAACACTGTGAACTCCTAACAAGTGGGATTATGTTCCAATGTTGTGTGGTGGTGAATTTGGCTCTAAGTCAATATGAATCAGTGACTGCTATGGTGGTGACGAAATGGGAGGATCTGCTTCGATCTCTAGTACTATCTCAACTATAACTATCTACATTTTTGACACTGTAACTGTGTCCATTTTTGACACTATTTTAGCTCTATTTGTGGTTGTCTCCACATGTTTCTCTTATTGATCTATATAAACAATCAAAAAAATTCCCCTTGTATGCACCAACATTCTAGTTCCTCTAGGAGGGTTACTCCATGTCTTTTTTCTAGTTTTCACTCTTCACGTGGAAGGTAGTGAAGTATTAACTAGTGTTGGCTCTGTGTTGCAAATGACTACTTCCCACGTTCTTTTACTGTCCAAGTAGAGTTGGTTGTTTCTGAAGACTCTGCTTGTTCTTTCCTCAATGGACATACTTTCCTTCATGTACCAATCCATGACTTGAAGCAGCTAGGAGTCAACTTGATCTATAAAGAATGTGTGAAGTGTGACTTCCCCATCTTCATCTGATAACCCTTCCACATCTTCTAAAAAGAAGTCATCAATCTATGGAAGTGTAACCATGTTGTAGTTGTGCCTTCATACTTCAAACTCGTCTTCACAATTGAACCAGTAGTCCTCTATGGAAGATTTGTGTGTGGAGAGGTGACCAAGGCATGTTGAATAGTGACCCCAAGGATCGTATGAGCATCTTTCGATGAGATACTTAAGGTTAAGTCTCAACATCTCATGGCTCATAGTCTTGGTATCTGCCGTTGATCTGCACCTGTAAAGTCCCATTTGAAAAGGAAAGTTTGTAGTTGTCTTGTGTTTGATACAATAAGAGAATGTACATCGTGCAACTATCGTAAGAACTCCATGAAGACCATCCTATCTGATGGATAATGGGGTAACATGGTGGGATGACTTGCGTACCCATATACACAAATGTAAGTAAAAGTGGGAAACTGGATGAACCAATCCACCCACTCTACCATTGCCTCCTTGGCTGCTAGTGAGTTGTGCATATGTGACTCATGATCGAGGTCTCTAACGGTGTGCATTAGGAACTAATCATTGAATCGCTTGAAATGTATTTCTAATTGTGTGAACTCAAGCTACGAGAAATTCTCATGAACCTTTTGTGCACCCAAATTTCCCACAGTGTTCAACTCTCTAAACTGGCCTTGGAAGGCTATTGGATATACAAGGTATGAACACATGTAGAATTCATGAGCTATTAAAAAACTAGTCATCTGTTTGTGGAGATTATCACTGATCAAGGCAAGCAAGTCATAATGTTCGTTGTTTCTCACAATTTGAGCAATTACATAGTACATCCATGACTAGAATTTGTTTACCTCTTCTTGACTGGTAACACGGTTGAGTAGAGTGATCATTACCACATATTCATCTATGAATTCCCCATGTCCTACATTCTTCAGCAAGTTGCTTCTTTTCTCTTTGAGCCATTTTTTTTCCAATCTATTTTGACATTTGTCTTTTGATGCATTGAACACCTTTTTGCACTCTCCCATAGATACAACCAATTTTTTTGCACATGGTGGAATGGTGAAGCACCTTTTGATATCCCTAGGCTTGAGGCTACATATCACTCACCCATCTACTGATTAAATTTCTCATGTAGTAGGATTGTAATGCTTTACACAAGTTATTACAAATTCTACGCTTTGCACTGAGATGGGAAATGACACTACCTCAAGCAATCTGGATTGCTTAATATTTTGAAGTGTGCATTGGTTTATGCCTTCTGAATTTTCTAAGTTGACCTCTGGGTGTGCCCGATGTAGATCAATGTCAACCGTTTTCAAGAAGTCATGAAGTAATACCATTTTGGTCTTGTATTCAACCTGGGAGAATTGCATTATGAAAACCTTGAAGATTGACTAGGCATGCGATAATGTTCGGACAAATTTTCTGTTGCGGCTAAAAATAGCCTCCTTAAGGGGTAAATTTTATGAAAATTTTTGAGACATGGGTTTTGTTGGGAATAATTTTCTGAATGGACCCAAAACATCATAAATTCCAAAAAGTTACTTTTCCTTATACATGCAAGAACCCCTTGAGGTAGAAGTTTTAGAAGTAGCAGAAGCTTATTTTTCTTGAAAAAAAATGACACATGGGTATTGTAGGTGCTTCAGAGCTAAACAAACCCAGTTTGTCCATTTTTTGAAATTGTGACTTTTTTTAGAAACACTAAAAAAGGTGCATTTTCTTCAGTTACATAGCCAATTCTTCATATCTTTTATTTTTCCTTTGCTTCTAGTGTTTTATGCTTGATCTTCTTTTGTGAGTGATTGACAAGTCATGTATCCTTACAACTATATTGATCATGAAGTTGAAAGGATGCTAAGTAGGTGCCTTGGAGAAAGTAGTTGCTAAAAACCTCAATAGGTGGCTCAAAATGATGGGCTCCAATGGCCAACAGGGCATTTTTTCCTAGATTTCTATTGATTCATCCTCCATTTTGCATGCTTAAATTATCGACAACTACCATCATTTGATATGTCTCATGGATTGGTGACCAGGTTCTTTGCACAACTAAGCTAAGGTTGAGGAGATCACTTGGAGATAACCTACTCAAAAACTGACATCTAGATAGTCTTATTCTTGGGCGCCCCTAGCCTACAAGGGCACTTTTTCCCATGTTTGACTACCATCTTTGATGATACTTGCTTTCAACATCTTTTTTCTTCATCTCCATTTTCCAGTGATTGATGAATCAAGTGAACTTGCTTGATGATGTGTTGGAAAGCCAATAGGATTCAAAAGGTGATGACTTTCTTAGCAAAACTTGATAACTATTTTTGACCTTTTGAACTCATGGGCGCCCTTGGCCAGTAGGGGCACTTTTGGCTACAACTTCATTATTTTCTTGAAGATTCTCACTTCTTCATGCTTTGCGTTCACCGTGTATCTTGACTAGTTTGATCATCATTGTCAACAACACGAACGCGTTCACCATAGTAATTTCTTTAACCATGTTGTGTGTACTCGTTCTTAAAAAATTCACCAAGGCATTGACTGTGTAGCTTCTTTCTTGTAGTAGGGCGTGCATCTTCCAGACTTAGAATATTTTCATCATTTTTCAACCTTTGAAAATATCCTCTGTCATGAAGCATCTTTCGCCATGGATTCTTCCTTGAATATTTTGAGGCTTAGATCTCAACACCTGGTACTGGCCATTCTTCCATTAATGGTCTCAAAGGTCCTATCCTTTTTCCTAAAAAAATGAAATAGATCTACCAAAGTAAAACAAACTTTTTGGTGATTTTGACTTGACCAGTGTGATCGTGAAGTCAAAATATCCTATCAAAATAATTTTCAATTATTTCTAAAAAGGTCCTATTTTTTAGGGTTTTCCTTGAAGGACTAAATTCATACTCATCTCTTCAAAGAAATTGGATCTTGCTTGCTTGATTTGCTTGAATGCTTGGATGCTTGAGGATATACAATGCATGTTATCCTTCACAAGACAACATAAACAAGGACATTATGTTAGGATCTTGATTGCTACTACAAATGACTGATAATTTTTCTCTTGAATGCTCTTCACAATAGTATTTTCTCTTGAAATTTTCCTTAATGTTGGATCATGTTGCTTCAAATGCTAAATAGATTTCAAATGATAAAATAACTATGTATTTATAGGTTTTTATCTAATTTCCCAAAAAATTAGATTCCAAAAGCCAACACTTACAATTTGAATTTGGATCATTAAAATACTGCCAAAAACATATTTTAAAATGGTTCCTAACACATAAAGGGGACCCATTCGCCCATGGGTGAATGGGTCTTGGCCTAAATTTCCAAGACACTCATATTCCATGACAATTAAAATATTAAATGCATTTATTTAATATTGGTTCCCCTTTTGGAAAATGGTAAAAATAAAGCTTTGGAATGCATAATGTGAAAATTTAGAAGCTTAATTAAGTCCAATAAATTAAGAGACCCAAACATATTGTGAAATTGTAAAGGTATACAATTTTCTACACTACAAAAGGTAATCTAAGAATAGCTAATTACTTTATACGTACAAGATATCCATTTGAAACATCTAGATATTTACTTTTCATGTTAGTTGAGAATGTATATATACTTTCAAATACATGTTCATATAGATTTGTATGTATCTAATTGTGTGGGTAAATGTAATGGTCAAATAAGCAA